>JAVIAB010000088.1:44863213-45105713 GCA_032433765.1 Megaustenia siamemsis
GTCGAACTTTCTAAGAGGAAGGTACTGAAAATGCATCGGTCATGTGCTGAGAATGATTGAAAAAAACACTTCTTCATCCGACATTCATGTCGAAACCATCTTTCAAAGAAAACAAGGCAGACCCAGAGAATCGCTATGCAGAATTATTACCAAGGAAGCTCAACCATGAGACTAAGAAACAATTAATAGCTACAAGAACTAGCAGCAAATCGTTTAGTGTGGAGAACTATGACTTCTGCGCTATGTGCCGTCTTCGGCCCGAGAGGAAAATGTATGCACTTAGTACTAAGGCATTGTTATGTATATAATGACGTAGGTAGCGAGAGCTAATGATACGATTACAGTGTTGTTGCAACAGCAGTAGCAAGAGCAAGCAGGCAGCATGTTGGCCGAAACCGCAGTATTTTATTGTGTTAATTTTTGTAAAGCTGTCACTATAATTTATAGCAGTGTAAGTTACACCCCACTACTTGCTCCTGCTACCAGCTTTACTGCAGCACTGCAATTATATTGCCGTAAACTAGCGACCAAGGCCAAAATGGTATTTCAGAAAATGAATAATATCTTATGCAACAAATCTATGTTAATAAAAATGAGAAAGAGAGTTCATCGGTGGTATATTGAACCAATTCTGACCTATAGAAGCGAATCATGGACAGTAGACAAACAAATGAAAAGATGATTAGAGGCCACAGAGATGGGATTTCTCAGAAGAATGTTGAAAGTTCCCTGGACAGCTAAAGAGACCAATGAGGAAGTTCTCAAAGAGGCCAACACAAAAAGGGAGCTCTTAAAAAACATCAGAAAGAAACAATCAACATTTTTTGGGCACATCATGAGAAAGGAAAGTTGGAATACTTGGTTACAACTGGCAAAATAAAAGGAAAGAGAGATCGCGGACGACAAAGAGAGAAAATACTGGATAGCTTGGTGTCATGGCATGGAAAACAGTCAACAACAGAACTGATACGATGCACTGTAGATAGAAGATTGTGGAGGGACATGATCACCTACGCCAACCGGTATGGCACATGATGATAATGAAACTAGCGACACAGCGCATTACCGCCCACTTAGTGGGAGAACACTAAAAGGAAGAAAAAAGGTTAGCAGAATAGGAATTATGATCCTCCAAGAAAGGACAGAGAAATGAAAAAAAAAATGATACTCATGAAGGATAATCATTGGTGGAAGTAGAAAATGTATACTTTAGAAATTGCACAAACCAGCAAGGTGACACAAGAAATAAATTCAAAACAAAATTAGCAAAGGGAGTAATGACTTTAAGAAACCTAGAGAAGATTACAAAATATAGAACATTCCTTACGCATGAAAACAAAGCATAATATAATCAACTCAGGTGTATTCTATATATCTAGACCCCCGTCGCACCAAGTGGCGTATAGGGCAATATGGTGTTAGTGACCATACATTTTACAGACCTTCGGCACATGATTTTTGGGGTAATGTGGTCGGTATTACGTCCGTGCCGCTTTACTTTCCCAGAAAAAATCCGGTACCCATTTGAGCTGGTTGAACCCGGAAGCCGTCGATTGGGATCGAACCCTACCTTTTGTCCTTTGTAGTCCAGTTCACTAACCACTCAGCTATCGCGGCTCCCACTCAGACGCATTACCCATACCTAATTACACATGCAAAGACTGAACAATGACGGGACAAATAAAAATTAACCTAAACCAATACACAACTATCTGAGAGTCTTACGTTGTGTCATGTATATTGAACCAAAACTGGTACAAAATTAAAAGAAAAGACAATGTAATCAATATACCCAAGCAAAGTAAATAATGTACATATGGTCAGTAGAAATAATCATACATTTGTTTAAAAATACCTCATATGGAAAACAGCAGAAACAAAAAGAAAATGCTTACATTAAGAACACTGTTAAGAGAAGATAAGACAGACACCGGCTCCATAAGGGACATTAAATATACTTTAGCAGGAAACAAAATAGTTTTTTTTTTTAAATATTAATAATAGTCCATGTTCTCATAATGATAATAATTATTATTATAAGTGTAGTATTAGTAGTAGTGGCGTGATGCCGACTACATCACCCAATCTTGTGTCGTGGTCATAGACAAGTGTGGTCACTAACACCATATTGCCCATACGCCTAGAAAGACCTGGAGGGAACCTTTATTTTTTTATTGGTAGTAGCAGTAGTAGTAATAGTAGTAACACAATAATAATATTAGTAGCAATAGCTATCTATTGATGATAATATATGAAAAAATAGAAGACTTCTACATTCTTTTGTTTTTTTTTAGCTCCCTATGGAGCATAGGTCTTCAACAAACACTTTCCAAGTCGTTCTGTCTGTTTTTTTTTAGCCATTCTTTTAAGATCATTCCATGTATTCCCCACCACCTTCATCTCTGCTTCTATCTGTCTTCTACAAGAATTCTTTGGCAACCCGGACTCCTTACGGCTTTCTCCGGCTTGCGTCATACGTCTCTTAGAGAACCCTTATCTTTCCTGGATGGCGGATTTACTTTTTCTCTTTTCTTTGACTTGTTCATGTTAGAAGACTTACAAGAAAACTTACATAGACTCAGTAGCGCAGGCAAAAAATACAAAATTAAAACAACATCGACAAAACATAATTCATGAATATCGCAAAGAGAAACAGAACAATACTATAATTATCGACGGCAGACAACTAAAACAAGTAAAGGAATTTAAATACCTAGTACGTTTAGTGACAAACGAGAATTCATAAACAGCAGAATTAGATTTAAGATGCAACAAAGCTTGTCAAATAATGAGACAGCTATCACCACTATTTCCAACAAAGAAATAACTCTAGATGCAAACGGGCACTCTACAATACAATCTACATCTCAACGTTGTGCTACCAATGCCAGTCCTGGACCCTAGAGACAAGAACAATTTTTAAAAAATAACATCTACTGAGATGAAATGTGTTAGACAAATGACAGGAAACAGCATGAAAATAAGATCATAAATGAAGAAACTGAGAAAAAAAGCTAGGAGTAACCCCTGACATAGGGTATATAAAGAAACAACAGATTAAATAGTTTGACCACGTGAGGCAGAAAGATCAAAACACAACACAACGACCCCTCAATAAACATTGCGAGAACACAAGATCCAAGGATCGACCACGAAAAAGATGGAATGACGGAATATTAGATGCACTAGGAAACATAACAACAGCAGAGGTGAAAAGAAGAGCGAAAGACCGCAAATTACATCTCCCTCGATGCTGAAAGACATACGAAGAAGAAAAGAAAGAGGAAGAACTATCTATTCCTTTTTAGGTTATAGCAGTAGCTGTAGTAGTACAGTAGTTTCTTTAATCTATTTCTTATTTTTGTTCGAAATCAAGAACAGAAAGTGCCCAGTGTTGTTATCTATCTTTCTTTTCATTAGTTTCTCTTATATAATGATGTTCTGTGCTTTATTCCTCTTCTTGTTATATTATTATGCAGTATTGGAGTAATGTTTAGACCTAACTGTAGTACATCATTCAGTGCAAAAGAGAGCCAATTCTGACTAAAGTATTTCGCACGTTCATAATCATCTACTCGTGAATGAAAAGGACAAACGAGCCCCTTAATTTATTGAGGGTAACTAAGTATTTATTACAGAAGGCGTGCATTGGCTGTACCGTCGGATCGTATTTGTATCATTATTTCATTATCGTAAAGATGAAGCTATATCCTTATGTTTTGTATCATTAATCGTCATCGTGAAGCGAATCGTAGACAAAGAAATACAATGACAAATTAGAAACAACAAAGATAGGACGAGCTAGGAATAGCCCCCGTCATAGAATATATAAAGAAACAACAGATAAAATGGTTTGGCCACGTGACAAGGCAGAAAGAACAAAACACAACACAACGAGCCTTCAACAAACGTTGTGAGAACACCAGACCCAAGGGTCGACCACGAAAAAGATGGGTCGATGGAATATTAGAAGCACTAGGAAACATAACAGCAGCAGAGGCGAACAGAAGAGCAAAAGACCGCAAATTATATCTCCCCTCGACGCTGAAAGGCAGATGAGGAAGGAAAGACGAAGAGGAAGATAAGACCCCTCAAAAGAATGTGAAGAGTTCCCCGGACTGTTAAAAAGACCTAAAAGGAAATTATCAGAGGCCAACTGAAAAAGGGAGCTCATAAAATGCATCAGAAAGAAACAAAAAATATATAGACATTTTTTGAACACATTGCGAGAAGAGGGAAGTTATATATATAAATATATAAAATATATATATATACGAAATACCTTTTACAACTGGCAAAATGCAGGGAAAAAGAGATCGCCGGACAACAAAAGAGAGAAGACGCTAAATAGTTTGGTGTCGCTGCACGGAAACTATCACTGACAGAACTGATGCGAAGCACTGTGGACATAAAATTGTAAAAGGACATGATCGCCTACTCCAGCCGGCATGACACATGATGATGAGTACTTTATAACACCTACAGGAGACGAGATCACCTCTCTTCTTCATTGTTATTTACTTTCTCCAATTCATTGAGTTTTGGTACATTTTTTTAAAATCAGCTGAGCTAAATGGGAAGTAAAGGTAAAGTACGAGACTTTGAACCCGCGTCTTAGCACTCGAGTTTCCATCCATATGTGCTCGGCCGCCTATCTAGAAATGTTCGGATATTTCTGTAGAGTGTCGCCTCAAACATCGAAACTCAGATGCGAGGCGACATTCCTCACCTTCCAAGGTACTACCCTGGTACCCATTTCTGCCAACGGCTGGGTCGACCGTGGGGGTATTTTTTTTTTGTTTTCCAACCACGAGTACAATTCACACTGCTCCCAGCGGGAATCGAACACGGATTGTCCGAACGTCGGTAGTCCAGTCGGGTAGTTTTCCCAACTCGGCTACCGAGGCCCCCAAATGGGAAGCATTCAAGTGCAATGTAACCAACGATTGCTTTATTGTCTCGCCGGCGTTACCACTACGATACTAACACTCACTTTCTTTTCGTAACTTCCCTAAAATAGTGCACACCGCTTCGACTTTCATCTTCATGTTTCAATAAATGTTCATGACGTGACCGAGTAATACAAATAACATTGTACGTGTTTATTAAAATAGTTTGGTAACACTACAAACGTTGTCATACGAGAACTTATGAAATGTTCATAAAAGAGGGCACTTGACATTTCGTGACTATATTATATGTGGCTCAATGAGGTATGGCTCGGTGTCGATCTTGTACAATTTACTTTTAACTTGTGCCTTGATATTTTTGCGTCAAGACTTGAACATTAAAAAATTGTTCTGACAATGGATAAAATATTCAGCGAGGAATTCTTATCAAGCGGGGACAACCCAAACAAGATTTGTGTTGTATTTATCTCCCAGGTAAGGAATTGTTGCTGTACTGGTTGTGTTTATCTTGATGTTCATAAAACACTTTCAATATTTCACAAATATTTAGGGCTCATACTTCTTCTCCTTCAGCGATAATCTACTCATCATCATTGAGTGCCGTCTCCGCAACGAAGGTTGGCTACCATGGAGCGCCATTTTGCTCTATCTCTTGCTTTGATGGTGCAGGTTGTCATCGGTTGATTTGTCCATCTTTTGATGTTACTCGTCCATGTTAATCTTGGTCTGCCTCTGCCTCTTTTATCTTGTATTTTCCCTCCAGGATCACTTTCAGTAGGCTGTTGTGTCTTTAACATGGCCTAAGAATCGCATTTGTCTTGTTCTAATTGTGTTCAGAAGTTCTCTTTTCATTTTTAGTTGTTTTAAGACTTTGTCATTTGTTTTCTTTTCCTTCCATCCAATTCTACCTATTCTTCTATATATCCACATTTCAATGGCTTCAATTCTCTGTTCTGTTTTCTTGTCTAATGTCCATGTTTCAGCACCATATAGGAATATTGAGAAGATGTAACATTTTGCTATTCTTAGTTTTAGCTCTGGTGTTATTTGTTTTGATGTTAGTATGTCCTTCATGACATTAAAATTACTTTTTGCCATTCCTATTCTTTTGTTTTATTTCAGTTGTACATTTTCCATCACTGGTTATAGTATGTCCAAGGTAGTTATAGTTCTGAACTGTCTCAAGGTCTATTCCTTCAATTTTGATATCCACTTGTGGGTTTGGGTATTTTCTTTGTTTATGATCATAGTTTTAGTCTTTTTGATATTCATATCTAGTCCATATTTTTTGCTTGTCGTGTTTATTTCATTAAGTAATTGTTGTAGGTCTTTAGGATTTTCTGCTAGTAGTACAGTATCGTCAGCATATCTTAGGTTATTGATTATCTTTCCATTAATTTGTAGACCTGGCATCTCTATGATGTTTTTAAAGATTTGCTCAGTGTATAGATTGAACAAGCTTGGTGATAGGATGCATCCTTGTCTTACTCCTCTTTTTATATCAATGGGTGTAGAGAACTCTTTGTTATATTTTATTATTGCTGTTTGCTCCCAGTATAGATTGCATATTAGTCGTATATCCATGTCATCTAGATGTATCTCTTTTAGGCATTCTATAAGTTGTTTGTGGTGTACTCTATCAAAAGCTTTGGTGTAGTCTATGAAGCAGGCATATATTGTTTGTTTACTTCTGTGTATTTTTCGATTAATGTTCTCATGCAGAATATGGCTTCTTTGTCCCGCTATTTTTCCTAAATCCAAATTGCTGCTCATCTAATTCAGTATTGATTTTATTCTGAATCCTTCCTTGTATAACTTTTAGCAAGATTTTTGTAACATGGCTCATTAGGCTTATTGTTCTAAAGTCACTGCATTCAACTGCACCATTCTTTTTAGGCAATGCAATGAAAGTTGATGTTTTTAGTTCATTTGGTATGTATCCTGTGTGGTATATGTCGTTGCATATGTCTGTAATCACTTCAATGCCAAAATCTTCAAGTGCCTGTATTATCTCTATCTGTATGCTTTCAGGTCCTGCTGCTTTTCCCCTTTCATTGTTTTTATAGCTTTTTCCACCTCAGATTTTAAGATTTTATAGCCTGATGTACATTTTATAACTGGTTTCTTGTCCCTTTGATCATGAAATAGTTCTGTTATATATTCCTGCCATCTATCTATGATATCCTTATTGTCTGTTAGCATTTTTCCTTTTTGTCTGCAATGCATCCACCTTCTGTGGCTTTTTAATTTTTATTAGTCATTCTCTTTATGATAATCTACTGCTGTGCATTATTTTTCACGGGTCACGAAAACTCACGGAGTCCTTTCTTGTGTGGGTGTACTATGGGGCCAAATTGACTTTTTCTGAGTCTGAATACCTTGGTCTGGTGATTTTTTTTAAGCTGTCGTGCTCTGACTCATATTTTATGAGTTTGTTTAAGCTGTCGTGCTCTGACTCATATTTTCTGAGTCTGAATACCTTGGTCAGCTGAGTTTGTTTAAGCTGTCGTGCTCTGACTCATATTTTCTGAGTTTGTTTAAGCTGTCGTGCTCTGACTCATATTTTCTGAGTTTGTTTAAGCTGTCGTGCTCTGACTCATATTTTCTGAGTTTGTTTAAGCTGTCGTGCTCTGACTCATATTTTCTGAGTTTGTTTAAGCTGTCGTGCTCTGACTCATATTTTCCAAAGAACTCCCTTTATTCTGTTTCCCTAGCTTGTTTCAGGATTGTTTTTTTTTTTTTTTTTTTGCGTTCGCCGGCTTTTTCCTCTGACGAAGTCCCTAGAGACTAGGAACTGAATTCTGCTTGTTAAACCGTCTTTCCCTTGCAGCTGTGTGCACAGGGCTCCTCGCCGCACAGGCAGATAACTCCGTCTTCGGAGGTACTCATTTTTTTCCACCGATGAGTAATTAACGTTCCAAGCCGGGCCTCGCTGCTGAGTGTACTGAGACCAGGGGGGTTGCTGCAGAGAGAAATCATAAATAAAAATTCCAACTGGAGCAGCCGGGATTTGAACCCACAAGCTGTCTGTCTCGAGGCCGGTGTCTTGTATCGAAACCAATCAGTCCTCCTAGCCGCTATGGCTCATATTTTCCATAGAACTCCCTTTAATCTGTTTCTAAAGCTTGTTTCAGGATTTATTATTTTTTTTGTTGAGGCTCTGGGGTTGGTTGGACTTCACTGTGAAGCTCCCACCTGCTTTGTCGAGTCCCATCTGTCGAGTTCATCTGTAGAGTCCATCTGTCGAGTCCATCTGTCGAGTTCATCTTTCTCGCATCCAGGATGCCACCATCTGCTAGTATCCTCTGCATGACTATTTCCGTCTTTTCTGACAGCGAAAATATGTTATTCTTTATCACTGAATAAATCTGTCTTGTTTCAGGCTTGTACGACTGATCTTGCATCACTAAGCATGACATTTTTGGACTACTGATTTTTGACTTCTTCATAATTCACGTCTTTTTTTCGGAGCATTTCTGTGTAATAAGATGAAGAAGACATCAGAGTGGTAACGGGCGATATCAAAGTAAAATGATATTGTCACAAATACACGGTTATGAACTAAATTTAGACATCAATTATTTGTATTCGATCACAACATCATTTCCAACTACTTCCTGACGTGTTGCTGATGTTTTGGACATGCTGATTAATTTATCAAAGAGACGTTTATGAAAAACATGAGATGGAATGATTGCAGCTTTATGGTAACAGCAAAAAACAAAGACACAATCAGTTTTGCTGATAAAAATAACTTTATAGCCAAAAAGGTTAGCGACTAGAACAAAGCAAATGAAACAAAAACCGCTGTCTTCTAAATCGGGAATTGTAACCTATCCTTATACATGAAACTCTGAAAGTGTAATCTTTCTTAAATTAAAATCGTGGCCTCGTTATAAGTGAGGTAAAGAATAGTGACACTTTGACCTTTCGGGCATGTCGTAAGAGACGACCAAGGAGGTTGATCGATGGCTTGACAAGCTGTCATTGTAAAAGTATTGTTATGGAGACAGCGCCATATATTTTAGAGCAGCGATCTCTGCAATATGTGCCATTTTGGCACGCAAGGTTTCTGTTTTTGAGATTGTGGTTGTGCCCTATGTGCCGTCTTCGGCTCGAAAGGACAATAGATAGATAGATAGATAGATAGATAGATAGATAGATAGATAGATAGATAGATAGATAGATAGATAGATAGATAGATAGATAGATAGATAGATAGATAGATAGATATATAGATAGATAGATATATAGATAGATAGATAGATAGATAGATAGATAGATAGATAGATAGATAGATAGATAGATAGATAGATAGATAGATAGATAGATAGATAGATAGATAGATAGATAGATAGATAGATAGATAGATAGATAGATAGATAGATAGATAGATAGATAGATAGATAGATAGATAGATAGATAGATAGATAGATAGATAGATAGATAGATAGATAGATAGATAGATAGATAGATAGATAGATAGATAGATAGATAGATAGATAGATAGATAGATAGATAGATAGATAGATAGATAGATAGATAGATAGATAGATAGATAGATAGATAGATAGATAGATAGATAGATAGATAGATAGATAGATAGATAGATAGATAGATAGATAGATAGATAGATAGATAGATAGATAGATAGATAGATAGATAGATAGATAGATAGATAGATAGATAGATAGATAGATAGATAGATAGATAGATAGATAGATAGATAGATAGATAGATAGATAGATAGATAGATAGATAGATAGATAGATAGATAGATAGATAGATAGATAGATAGATAGATAGATAGATAGATAGATAGATAGATAGATAGATAGATAGATAGATAGATAGATAGATAGATAGATAGATAGAATCGTCTTTTCCACTTAAGAATGTAACCATCTTCTACACCTGATTGCAACCCCGTATAATGTGTACTCTTCTGTCACCGCTTACTTTATGTCGGTAGTGGAGTTCCGGGTTTAGAGGATGCTACTTTCTTATACACGTCATCAGCACTCTGCGTCATGAATATTGTCATTGATAATAGCAACAATTTATAATATATGTCGTCTATTATATTTTGCAATAATAAATAATAATAGTCATTGCTGTTGTAGCCTTGCTGGTAGTAGTATTCATATTTGTAGTAATAGTACTTCAGTCTAATAACTTCAGTCGTATTATCGTTATTAGAGATGGTGTGTTGTAGTAATAGTACTTCAGTCTAATAACTTCAATCGTATTATCTTTATTAGAAATGATGTGTTGTAGTAATAGAATTTGTAAAAGTAGTGGAAGTAGTAGTAATAGTACTTGTTATATGAATATTAACTAGACCAGGGGCAGATTGCAATAGTCATCATGTACCAGTTGTGGGAAAGCTTAGAGTAAATTAAAAACAACAAAACGAGCCTCAGTTAACATCAAGTTAATTTAGATTTACTAAAATCAGACAAGAAGCTGCAAGACAAATATAAAATCACAATTCAGAACAGGTACAATGCAATAGAGAAGATACAAAGCATTGATGAAAAGTGGGAAATGCTAAAAGAATCAATGCAACAAACATCAAAAGAGTTCATACCACCAGTGAGGACAAATTCAAGAAAGAAATGGATGACAGATGACATTTTGCAGCTAATGGATACAAGAAGAAGAAATAAAGAAAAATAAAGATGAGTATAAGAGATGAAATAAAGAAATTGTTGTAAAATGCAATGAAGCAAAAGAAGCATTGCTAAAAGAGAGATGCAAAGAGATTGAAATGTAAACAAAAAGGAGATGCTAAAGCTATATACAAACAAATTGAGGAATTAACAGGAAGAAAAACGCAATCAAAAACTGGATGTCTAAGATCAAAGGAAGGAGAACTGTTGATTGATCAAGAAAATATAAGGGAACGATGGACAGAATACATTAAAGATCTTTATAAAGATGAACGAACGGACGTAAATATTAAGGATAATGGAGAAAGACCAGAAATACTCAGAGAAGTAGTGGACAACGCCTTGCGCAATATGAAAGCAGGCAAAGCTCCTGGACCAGATAATATGACTAAAGAAGAGATTGAAGCCATGGGTGATTTTAGAATAGAAATAATAACAAAAATATTGAATGATATCTACAACAGCGGATATATACCAGACGACATGCTCAAATCAATATGCATAGCCCTATCAAAGAAATCGGGTGCGATTGAATGCGATAATCATCGCACAATAAGCCTTATGAGTCATATGACTAAGATATTACTAAGATCATCATGCGAAGAGTGTGAAACAAAATCATTCCTGAAATTAGCGATGAACAGTGTGGTTTTGTTAGAGATAAAGAAACAAGCAATGCCATTTATATCATAAGATCTTTAGTAGAAAGAGCCATAGAGGTGAAAACAGATCTATACCTATGTTTCATAGATTACACCAAGGCATTTGACAAAGTAAAGCACCAAGAAATAATCAAAATTTTAGAAAGCATAAACGTAGACAGCAAAGATCTAAGAATAATAAAGAACATGTACTGGCAACAAACAGCGGCCATAAGAACTGGAAACCAATTGGGAATGTTTCAACAAATAAAACAGGGTGTTAGACAATATTGTGTGCTGTCACCAGATTTGTTTACTATTTATAGTGAGATTATTTTAAGATCCATAAGGGGCATGGCTGGAATAACAATTGGAGGTCATAATATAAATAATCTAAGGTATGCTGAGGATAAAGTCTTAATCGCTAAGAGTGAAAATGAGTTACAAGAAATGTTGGACATTATAGTGAAAGAAAGCAAAAATAAAGGACTCAGCCTTAATAGCAAAAAGACAGATGTAATCGTAACAACAAAGAAAAAGACATCACCTCAGTGCAAAATAAGGACAAGTGGAACAATATTAAAACAGATAAATGAATTTAAATATTTGGGAACTTTGTTAACCTCAAACGGAAGATGTACAAAAGAAGTGAAATGCAGAATGGCTTAGGCAAAAGCAGCTTTCCAAAAAATGAGGAAGATACTATGCAATCCATTTTTGACAATAGAGACAAGAAAAAGAGTTCTTAAATGTTATGTAGAGCCAGTCTTAACATATGGATGCGAATCATGGACAATAGGACAACAGACAAGAAAATCACTGGAGTCTGTAGAAATGTGGTTTTTACAGAAGAATGTTGAGAGTACCATGGACAGCTAAAAAGAGTAAAAACAGTAGTAGTTGCAGAAGTAGTAGTTGTAGTAGTAGAAGTAGTAGTAACTGTACTCGTTATGTGAATATTACAGATAGTAAAAGTTGTAAAAGTTGTAGAAGTAGTAGTAACTGTACTCGTTATGTGAATATTACAGATAGTAATAGTTGTAGAAGTAGTAGTAATTGTACTCGTTATGTGAATATTACAGATAGTAAAAGTTGTAAAAGTTGTAGAAGTAGTAGTAATTGTACTCGTTATGTGAATATTACAGATAGTAAAAGTTGTAAAAGTTGTAGAAGTAGTAGTAATTGTACTCGTTATGTGAATATTACAGATAGTAAAAGTTGTAATAGTTGTAGAAGTAGTAGTAATTGTACTCGTTATGTGAATATTACAGATAGTGAAAGTTGTAGAAGTAGTAGTAATTGTACTGGTTATGTGAATATTACAAATAGTAAAAGTTGTAGAAGTAGTAGTAATTGAACTCGTTATGTGAATATTACATATAGTAAAAATAATAGAAGTAGTAGCTGTCGTTGCAGAAGAACTAATAGTAGTAGCTATAGTAGAATTAGTATTGTCAATTAGATAAAGTAATAGTAGTAGTACGGTTATTAGAGATAATAGTAGTAGCAGTTTAATAGTAGTAGGAGTAGTGCTAGATGTATAAACTATAAACTAAAGTACTAGAAAAAGTTCTAGCTCATTTAAGGGATTCATGTAGATTCCAGGGTAAGCTCCAGCCTCAATAGATAAATTATAGACGATAGCAGCAGCAGTTGTTTCATTATTTTACAACAGTGATAATAATATTAGTGAGGTGAATGAGGTGGGTCAGATTTTGAGTTGGTAAATTTCGGCCAGGACCGGTCTGGTATTTTATTATTAACGAATCATTTAGGGAAAGAGATATTTAGAATCCTCACAAGTAATCACAAATAATCAACAACAGGAAAAAAACAAGGACCAATAGAAGGTCCGAAGCAGCATCGAACCCGTACTCCTTGGCACAGCGCCTTGCCACGAGAAACCAAACGCTAGAGCACACTGCCAACTCAGCTATCCTTGGCAATGTCTTTCATGCAGGTGTACTCATTCGTTGATCTATCGCCTCGGAAGATTCACTCTATAATAATATCCATTTATTATTATTTGTCTTCAGTTTAAACCACTTTAAACTAACATTCGTGCTGTTTCGTCCTATAACTGGCTGTCTGCAATGCAAGTATTCACCCTTATCCTATCCTGGAGATACTTGTCTTAATAGGAAAATACAGATACACAATATATTCCCGAGTTGTGATAGTAACCCTATGTTATAGTCATGGGTACACCTGCGTGAAAGACATCGCCAATGGTAGCTATTTCTTTAGATAACTGAGTTGGTCGCGTGTTCTAGCGTTTGGGTTCTCGTGGCAAGGCGCTGTTCAGAGGAGTATGGGTTCGATCCTGCTCCGGGCCATCTATTGTTCTTTTCTTTTTTTAAAAAATGTTTTTAATTATTTGTGATTTTTTTCCGAGTGTTGTAATTGATGAATTTATCAATCTCTGAATTGATTCGTTGATCTATCGCCTCAGAAGTTCCCTCCATATCACCATCATTGAGTGCCGTCCCCACATCAAAGGTTGGCTACCATGGAGCGCCATTCTGCTCTGTCCCTTGCTTTGATGGCGCACGTTGTCATAGGCTGATTTGTTCATCTTTTGATGTTACTCGTCCATTTTAGTCTTGGTCTGCCTTTGCCTCTTTTACCTTGCATTTTCCCTTCCAATATTACTTTTATTTGGCTGTTGTGTCTTTTAACATGCCCCAAAGATTTCATTTGTCTTGTTTGAATTGTAAAATAGCTCCATAAAATATCAATTAATTATTATTTGTCCCAACTTTTTTATTGGCTGGTCCCGGCTTGGAACATTTTTGTTTTCCATGATATATATTCCCAATGTTAAAATTAAATTAAATATTCTGACAACCTTGCAATAGTCTCACATTTACGATCCTTACATTAAGGCAAAACCTCCAAAGCTGATTCGTTTAGATTCTAGCCACTGATTTGAGAAACACGTCAAGGTCTGTCTCGGTCCGTGAGTGAGGTGATGATCAAGCAAGAAAGACACAATCTTAATGAAGACGCAAACCTCTAACTTCGGTAATTTACGAGTTTAGCGACATAAATTAAAGTGATCTCCTCTTGTGTGGCGTCACAACAAAACTACAGTGGTTCTCAAATACTGAAAAGAATCTCAAAGTTCATCACTAACACAATTTATTTTATTTTAGGGCTAGGGTTAATAAACAAAGGACTTCACCATCGAGTTCTTTATCTTTTCTCTGCAATGAAAAGAAATAATTTTATTTTATGTCACTAAACTCGTAAATACACCAATTTCCTTTCTTTCATGTCCGTGTGGCTACCGGGGCCTGACTACGGTCAAAAGAGAAAAGAAAAGAGAAAAGAAAAGAGAAAAGAGTTAGTGACAACGACGAAACAAATGCAAAGAAATAACATCGCTCGTTCTTGGCACTTAAAGCAATAACTACGGAAGAAAAAAGGGCAATATACAAATCAATTTTTCTACCAACTCTGTGCTATCAGTGTCAGAATTGGACGCTGGACTCTAGAACAATAAGAAAGATAACGACCACCGAAATGAAATGTGTCAGAAGAATGACAAGAAACAGCTTAAGGGACAGAGTAAGAAACACTGAACTGAGGAAGTAACTCGAAATTGAACCAACCATCGAATACGTAAAGTAACAACAGATAAACTGGTTCGGCTACACAAAAAGATAAAAAGAACTAACAATGACTCAAAAAGCCATAAACAAACGCTACGAAAACTCCAGATTAAGAGGAAGACCGAGAAAGAGATGGATAAAGAGAATACTAGAATCACTAGGAGGGACAGCATCAGAAGAGGCCAACAGAAGAGCAAAGAATCGCAGATTGTTTCTCCCCTCGACGCCAACAGCAATGGAGGAAGAATAGAAGAAGAAGACAAAGAAAAAGATATAATCACTGTCTTCTAACACAGTGAATCTGTAATCAATCCTTACACTGCAAATGGGAACAAACCTTTACATAGCAAATCTGTAATCATCCCTTAGATAGCAAATATGTAACCATCCCTTAGATAGCAAATATGTAACAATCCCTTCGTAGCAAATATGTAACTATCACTTAAATAGCAAATATGTAACCATCCCTTAGATAGCAAATATGTAACCATCCCTTAGATAGCAAATATGTAACTATCCCTTAGACAACAAATAAGTAACTGTCCCTTAGTCAGCAAATATGTAACTTTCCCTTAGACAGTAAATATGTAACCGTCCTGCTACCTAAAACTGTAACCTTGTATCACCAACGCATCACGTAAGAGGCGACTCAAGAATTGTGTGTCAAAATCTTAACCCGTGCTACTTATATTGCGTACCAGAGCAGAAGCCATCTTCAGTGCTTCCTCTAGTATGGGGTGGGTGTGCATCATAAGGGGTAACCGGCTGAGGAAAGGATCTGAGAAGTATGGAATTGTCCGTTGTGTAATAAATATGATATGTCGACTCACTATCACATCTTCTCTATATAACTTGTGACAACACAAGGAGACCTCTGTTTCAGTGCAAGTGATAAAACGCCATGTTCAAGCTATGAACTTGTAACAACAGGTCACACACACAAGCCACTCAGATTGTCCTACACATCCATGACAAATCCCGTGTCGTGTCAGCGAACAATGACCGCCATGCGAGATACAAGCCAACAAGCTTTGATACTGCAACGTCCCGCTACATAATAACCCAATTCCATTACATGGATAGGAGTGCCAATATGATCCATGTTAAATGTCAAGGGTATTGATATTACGTTACGCTCTACTTATTTGTGAGGGCTCTACGGCGTTTTGGCTAGTGCACTTGATAACCACCATGAAGGTTCCAGCTCAAACACTTGTTGAGGCAAATACATTGTTTCCGACATAAAAGTCTTTCGAG
This sequence comes from Megaustenia siamemsis, assembly GCA_032433765.1. NCBI lineage: Eukaryota > Metazoa > Mollusca > Gastropoda > Stylommatophora > Ariophantidae > Megaustenia > Megaustenia siamemsis. The sequence continues at coordinate 44,879,308 of JAVIAB010000088.1, forward strand.
GTCTACCCAGTCCCTTTATATGGGAACGAGATATTCTTTCGTAAAGGAACCCAAGAGGGAAGGGAACACAACTGGGAAGGGAACCCAACTGAGAATGGAACACAACTGGGAATGGAATACAACTGGGAAGGGAACAACTGGAAAGGGAACACAACCGGGAAGGGAACACAATTGGGAAGGGAACACAATTGGGATGTGAACACAACTGGGAAGGGAACAGTCCACCCCATCTTATGAAGCTGGAGATTTAATATAATGAAGTCATTAACACTTCATTGTTCAAAGGCAGTTGCTATAAGATTGCCTTTACCTAATTTTATATTTATTATTATTATTATTTTACCCGTTCCTAGCAATCTTGTTTCACACATTCCCAGAATATCTATCTTGTAGTTTGACATTTCTGCTGCTACCTGTGCAGCTTTTCCTTGTTCGTTTAGAGTACGAACATTCCAGGTGCCAATTTTGGAGGATTTCCTGGTAGACAAAGGGTGAGTCGGCAGCCCGGACTCCTTGCGGCTTTCTCCGGCTTGCGTCATATGTCTCTTAGACAGAGAGCCCTTCTCTTTCCTGGATGGTGGATTAACTTTTTCTTTTTTTGACTTGTCCATGTTTGTGAAGTTTTTTCGGCTTATTTTTTTACAGTATGGGATAACCAGTCCCATGCCCATCCCTCCTTTTTCGCCTCTTACGAACATGCCTGGTAGGGTACAGCGCCACTATTCTTTACTCCCCTTTCGGGCCCCGGTAGCCCACAAGCGATAACATGGTAAAGCCACAGGACCAGATGAAATTCCTTCGGAAGCCATCAAAGCAGATATTAACACCTCTACCAAGATGCTACATAATCTATTAGATAAAATTTGGGAGAGGGAAGAAATACCTAAAGGCTGGGAAGAAGGTTATATGATCAAACTACCAAAGAAAGGAAGTTTACAGGAGTGCACAAATTATAGGGGAATTATGTTACTATCAGTGCAAGGAAAATATTAAGCAGAATTATTCTGGAGAAACTAAAAGAGGCCATAGAGAAACATTTGAGAGATGAACAAGCAGGTTTTAGGAAGAACAGATCATGTGCTGATCAAATAACTACTCTACGTATAATAGTTGAAAAAAGTTTAGAACTAAAATCCACACTTTATATTGGATTCATAGATTACGAAAAGGCATTTGATAGTTTAGACAGAAGAATGCTTTGGAAGTTGCTGAGTCATTACGGAATCCCCATAAAGTTTATTAACCTGATAAAAACAATGTATGAAGGAACGAATTGTAGTTTGGTGCATGAAGGACAGCTTACAAAAGCATTTGAAATAAGAACAGGAGTAAGGCAAGGATGCCTCCTGTCTCCATTTCTTTTTCTACTGGCCATAGATTGGATTATGAAAATAACTCAAAACAACAGAAATGGAATCCAGTGGTCACTGACCAAACAACTTAATGATTTAGACTTTGCTGATGACATAGCTCTTCTATCACACAGCCATCAACAGATGCAGGATAAAATGAGCATACCTGATGAGACATCACAACAGCTAGGACTGAAGATTAATAGAGATAAGACCAACATTATGAGAATTAATACAGTTGGCAATAACCAAATAAAATTAGGAGAATTACCTCTATTAGATGTACAATCTTACATATATCTGGGCAGTAATATAGATAAAGAGGGAGGAACAGAAAATGATACCAAAATAAGGATATCAAAAGCAAGAGAAGCTTTCATTGCACTGGGAAACATATGAAAATCCAAAGAAATTAGGTTAAATACTAAAATAAACATTTTCAACTCAAATGTTAAGGCGGTCCTATTATATGGCTGTGAAACATGGAGAACAACAAAATTGACACTCATGAAGATACATACTTTCATTAATGGATGCTTACGCAGAATAAAAGGATGGAAATGGCAGGACAAAATCACTAACATAGAAGTATGGAAATGTACCAGTCAAACACCAGTGGATAAAGAGATACAGCGAAGACGATGGCGCTGGATGATGGACACACACTACGGAAGACAACTGAGAGTATTACACAACAGGCCCTTTTTTGGAATCCCCATGGGAAAAGACAAAGAGGAAGACCAAGGAATTCTTGGAGAAGACAGGTAGAAGCAGAGATGAAGATGATGGGAAAGACATGGAATGATCTTAAAAGAATGGCAAAAAACAGAACGACTTGGAAAGTGTTTGTTGAAGACCTATGCTCCACTGGGAGCTAAAAAAGTAGAAGAATTTTATATTTATTTGTATATCATCAAGTGTCGTGCTGCTGGCGTAAGTTATCGACCATATCAAGCCACTGTTTCCTATCTCTACAGTTGTTTAACAGCATTCTCCTCATTGTGATATCTGCTATTGCATCGTCCACTATGTCTACCTTTTCTCTCTTCCCGTTGCTATAGAAACATTCCTCTTCCGGTATTTCCGACACCCTGTGTCTACCATCTTACATCGCCATTTAGAGATAAGTACATGCTTTTCGTGTTTGTTTTTGTTTTAATATTTGTTATTTTGTACCTGATGAAGGCTTTTTGCCGAAACTGTGTACATGTCCCGTCTTTCTGCAAGTATGGCTGCTTAATACCATTTTTTGTTTATTTCTCATCTTCACGTTTATTTTATATCTTCTCGTTCATTTTAAATCTTATAGTTTATTTTAGATCTCGTTCAGTTTACAGCTTCTAGTTTACTTTAGGTCTTCGCGTTAATTTAGATCTTTCAGTTTATTTTAGATTGTCGCGCTTATTTTCAATCTTCTCCTTTATTTTAGATCTTCACATTTATTTTAGATCGTCTCGTTTATTTTACAACTTCCCGTTTATTTTAGATCGTCCCCTTTATTTTGAATCTTTCCGGTTATTTTAGATCTTTGCGTTTAGTTTAGATATTCCCGTTTATTTTAGATCTTCGCGTTTATTTTAGATATTCCCGTTTATTTTAGACTTTCCTGTTTATTTTAGATCTTCGCGTTTATTTTGGATCGTCCCATTTATTTGAGATATTCCCGTTTATTTTAGATCTTCCTGTTTATTTTAGATCTTCGCGTTTATTTTAGATCTTCCCGTTTGTTTTAGACATTCCTGTTTATTTAGATATTCCCTTTTATTTTAGATCTTTCCGTTTATTTCAGAACTTCCTGTTTATCTTAGATCTTCCAGTTTATTTTGCATCTTCCCGTTTATTTTAGATCTTCCCGTATATTTTAGATATCCCCGTTTAATTAATTTATTTTAGACCTCCCCTTTTTTTTTAGATTTCTTGTTTATTTCAGATCTTCTTGTTTATTTTAGATCTTTCCGTTTACTTTAGATCTCCCCGTTTTAGTTGCATGGTGCATGCTTGCTGATGAAGACCGTGTTACATGTCCAATCCCTGACACGGGAGTTGTTTACATTTCTATTCTCACTTCTGAATACCTTTCTGGTCAGGTGTCGCACTACGGGTCTGCTTGAGCAAAGTTAGGTCATTCATTGACGTACACACTTGAGGGACTCAAACTGTACAAAGTTAGTTCACTCATTGACGCGCACACTTGAGTGACTCAAACTGTACAAAGTTAGTTCACTCATTGACGCGCACACTTGAGTGACTCAAACTGTACAAAGTTAGTTCACTCATTGACGCGCACACTTGAGTGACTCAAACTGTACAAAGTTAGTTCACTCATTGACGCGCACACTTGAGTGACTCAAACTGTACAAAGTTAGTTCACTCATTGACGCGCACACTTGAGTGACTCAAACTGTACAAAGTTAGTTCACTCATTGACGCACACACTTAAGTAACTCAAACAGGAGAAAGTTAGTTCACTCATTGACGTACACACTTGAGTGACTCAAACTGTACAAAGTTAGTTCACTCATTGACGCGCACACTTGAGTGACTCAAACTGTACAAAGTTAGTTCACTCATTGTCGCACACACTTGTGTAACTCAAACAGGAGAAAGTTAGTTCACTCATTGACGTACACACTTGAGTGACTCAAACTGTACAAAGTTAGTTCACTCATTGACGCGCACACTTGAGTGACTCAAACTGTACAAATTTAGTTCACTCATTGACGCGCACACTTGAGTGACTCAAACTGTACAAAGTTAGTTCACTCATTGACGCACACACTTGAGTGACTCAAAATGTACAAAGTTAGTTCACTCATTGACGCACACACTTGAGTAACTCAAACAGGAGAAAGTTAGTTCACTCATTGACGTACACACTTGAGTGACTCAAACTGTACAAAGTTAGTTCACTCATTGACGCGCACACTTGAGTGACTCAAACTGTACAAAGTTAGTTCACTCATTGTCGCACACACTTGTGTAACTCAAACAGGAGAAAGTTAGTTCACTCATTGACGTACACACTTGAGTGACTCAAACTGTACAAAGTTAGTTCACTCATTGACGCGCACACTTGAGTGACTCAAACTGTACAAATTTAGTTCACTCATTGACGCGCACACTTGAGTGACTCAAACTGTACAAAGTTAGTTCACTCATTGACGCACACACTTGAGTGACTCAAAATGTACAAAGTTAGTTCACTCATTGACGCACACACTTGAGTAACTCAAAAAGGAGAAAGTTAGTTCACTCATTGACGGACACACTTGAGTGACTCAAATTGTACAAAGTTAGTTCACTCATTGACGCACACACTTGAGTGACTCAAACAGGAGAAAGTTAGTTCACTTATTGACGCACACACTTGAGTGACTCAAAAAGGAGAAAGTTAAGGTAGAAGAAAAAAACAAACCCGTCACACCTCATGACGCATACAGAGTATAGTAGCAGTGATCAAATTATTTTGGAACAAAATAAAGTGTTTAAACATTGTGGTCAGCATTAAGCCAGTGCTGTTCTTCTCCCGGAAAAAAATCGATACCAATTTAAGTCTGAATTAAGTTAGATGCATGGGATTAAACAGATGGCTTGTCTTTAGTAGACCAGTTAATAGACCATAGCTCTTCTGTGGAATTGACGTTCTTTGGACTTCCGGTCCATATGGCGAATAGGCGGCAGGAACAATTGAAGCTCAATCTGAAAAGTGTTCCTTGTTACAGTCTCCTCCTTTTCCAAGTTCGATTTGCTGCTGGAGCTACTGAGTTTAGTACTCTGTGCACTCCGTGAGCTGTGTTTTTCATCCGGATCGTGTTTCGTTATTCCCATTGCTTTCGATGAATGATGATATCGAATGACGAAGGACAGTTCGGCTGCGTTCACTTTCGGTGCTGCTTAGCCTCATATCTTTTGGCGTGTGCTGTAGCTGCTATGATGGGGACTGCAGTTGCCTTACTTTGTTTGGATCCTTCAATGAGATGAATTTTAATTCGGAAGATTCCACTGGCAGGGGCGGTTGAGCAATTATAGATTTTAATTCGTTTGCAGTGATACCGGGGCCTTCGACTAACCATAACCATTGACCTTCCAAAGGTCTTCAAATGTTAGATCGTCCGCTAGTGACGTCACCATTTCTGTACAGAACGAACGAATAACAGGCCACAAATCTGACACTCACACACACACAAATGTGTTTCTTGAAGAGACTCATAAAGAACCTCTACAAAGCACTGCTGTTTAGTCTTGACATTTTAGTTATCGTGTTCCTTTGCTAACACAAATTCTGCTTTCTTGATGGGACGCACACAGGCCCAACAAACAGCTCTTGATGACGATGCCTTCATCAGCTTCAACATGTATGCTAAAAATAGTTAACATATAAACAGTGGCGTAGCGTCCGTTGTTTGTCGGCGCCCATAACAAGAATTGCGCCCCACGAGTTTTTTTTTTCTTATAGGGAAAAGTGTACCGTCAATTCATCCATACATGTCTCTGAAGCTCTACTAGGGAAAATACAAGGTAAAAGAAGCAGAGGCAGACCAAGACTAACATGGATGAGTAACATAAAAAGATGGACAAGTCGATCTATGACAACCTGCACCATCAAAGCAAGAAACAGAGTAGAATGGCGATCCATGGTAGCCAACCTTCGTTGCGGAGACGGCACTCGATGATGATGATGATGTTTTATCTCTCTCTCTCTCTCTCTCTCTCTCTCTCTCTCTCTGCGATCAAGACTCAATCAGAGTAGGATTCAAGACTCTCACATAAAGACAGATGTCTGTTTAAGTGAATTGATCGAACCCACAGACAGAGCGTCATAATTAGAGTCTGTTAGATCCACCCTGATTGAGTACCTGTTAAAACGTTGCACTGTGTTCTGCGCCAGTGGCCCAGTTCATCCGATTTCAGCCAGCATTTTATTCAGGTTTGCTTTCCTTAGCCTTTGATTGTCCCCAATCTTCATGCAAGGCAGCAGATTGTCTTTTCTGTAGGGGGATTCTGCCCTTAGATGGTCGGCCCTCCCAGGTTAACGAGCACCATCTGCTCGAGTCACTAGAGGTGACTAACACTGACATAGACACACAAAGATATGAGATGTGACTAACACTGACATGCACACAACGATATGAGGCATGACTAACACAGACACACACACACACTAAGATATGAGATGTGACTAACACTGACATGCACACAACGATATGAGATATGACTAACGCAGACACACACACAATAAGATATGAGATGTGACTAACACAAATACACACACTAAGATATGAGATATGACTAAACACAGTCTTGCGCACACAAAGATATGAGACATGACTAACATAAACATGCACACACAAAGATAGGAGATGTGACTAACATAGACATGCACACACAAAGATATGAGATATGACTAAACACAAACACACAGCGATATGAGACATGACTAACATTGACAAACACACCCTAAGATATGAGATGTGACTAGCATGGACCTACACACACACACACATATATTTGAACTTCCGGGCAATATGGTGGATAGGCGGTAGGAACCATTGAAGGCTATGCATGAAAAGTGTTCCTTGTTGCAGTTTCCTCATATTCCAAGTCCGGCTTGTTGCAGGAGCTACTGAGTTAAGTGCTCTGTGCACACCGTGAGCTGTGTGTCTCATCCGTTTGGATCATGTTTCGATATTCCAATTGTTTACGATGAATGATGATATCGTATGACAGGGAACAGTTGGCCGTGTTCACTTTCTATGCGGTTTCGCCTATGTCTTTTGGCGTGTGCTGAGACTGCTATGATGGGGACTACAGCTACCTTTCTTTGTTTGGGAGATGAGTTAGTAATTCGGATGATTCCACTGGCACGGGCGGTTGAGCAATTATGGATTTTAATTCGTTTGCAGTGATACCGGAGCCTTCCATAACCAAATAACCAAATAACACATATATGAGACATGACAAACATAGACCTGCACACACAAAGGTATGAGATGCGACTAGTATAGACATGCACACAAGGATATGAGATGTGACTAACATAGACATGCACACAAAGATATGAGATATGACTAACATAGACATGCACACAAAGATATGAGATATGACTAACACAGACATGCTCGCACAAAGATTTGACACATGACTAACACAGATATACACTAAGATATGAGATATGACTAAACACAGACATACACAAAGATATGAGACATGATTAACACGGACACACACCAAGATATGAGATATGACTAACATGACACACACCAAGATATGAGCCATGGCTAGCACAGTAACACACCAAGATATGAGCCATGGCTAGCTCAGAAACACATTAAGATATGAGCCAGGGCTTCTCGGAAATATACCAAGATATGAACCATGACTAGCACTGAAACACATTAAGATATGAGCCATGGCTAGCACGGAAATACACAAAGATATGAACCATGGCCAGCACAGACACCCACCAAGATATGAGCAATGACTAGCACGGATATACACCAAGATATGAACCATGGCCAGCACAGACAGACACCAAGATATGAGCCATGGCCAGAACATACACCCACCAAGATATCAGCCATGGCTATCACAGTCTCCTACTAAGATATGAGCTGCGACTAGCACGGATATACACTTAGAATTGAGCCATGACTATCACGGACACCCACCAATAAAGGAACCATGGCTATCGCATACACACATAAAAATATGAGCCATGGTTAGCACAGACAACCACCAAAATATAAGCCACGACTAACATATACACTTGGTAACGTCCTCCAAAGTTTGTCTGAAGTTCCCGGTAAAGTTTCTACTGACGACCACGAAGATCCAAAACTTGCAGGCAAGGTGGGCGTGGCCGACGTGCCGGAAGATCAGTCGGATAATACCTTTAGAGAATGTCAATTCCATGTCCCCTGAGTCTTGAGTCCGCATCAGATAGCACAGTCTGGCCACGTGGCTACCTAATAGTCAATAGTTTGCACATAAACCATTAATTTTGTCTGTATCTGCTGACGGCTTACAATACAAGAACGTTCAATAGCAGGGCAGCTTTCCTGTAGAAGCTTATTTCTAAAAAGATGTACACAAAAGTTATGTAGGAATCTGCATCAAGAAATGAAATACCTATCCATTGCCATCGCTGTCATATCTCTCCAATTATACCTGTCCTTAGTGCTCCTTATCTCCCTGTCTTAAAGAGTATTCTGCTCTACTATTTATTTATAAGCATGACTGTTAAACGGGAGCCGAGATAGCTCAGTGGCTAGTGAACTGGATTACAAAGGACAAGAGGTAGGGTTCGACTCCAAGCGATGGCTTCCGTTTCACCCAGCCTTTAATGGGTACATGATTTTTTTCTGGGAAAGTAAAGCGGCACGGGCGTAATACCGACCACATTACCCCAAAAAGTCATGTGCTGAAGGTCTGTAAAATTTATGGTCGCTAACACCATATTCCCTATACGCCACTGGCGTGAGGGGGGTACTTTACTTTTTTTTTTTTTTATCTATAATTGTTAAACTGTCTGGTAATTTTTGGGATCTAGTTAGTCCTCATACTTTCTTTCCATCAATACTTCCATTTATTTAAATATTTTTAAGTTTTTCTATTCTCATGAGGAGATCAAAGAAGACAAACTACATTTTCACTCTTGTACAATAAATATCGTCTTTGTGCACCGGCTCCATTCCAAACGCGGTCATAAATTCTAATAATTCTCTGTATAATTACATATAGTTCTTTTGTTGTTCATTGAATGTCCATGACTCACTTCCGTATGACAGGACGGAATTCGTGTAACAATGAAGACATCTTTCTCTTACTTTTCTTGACGTAAAGTTCTTACAGAATATGCTTCGCTTTTTAAAATTGTTTTTGCCTGGGCTGATCTACATTTACGTTGGTACGCCTCTGATATTGACAACTAGTTTGAAGTGCGAGAAAGCATTTCTGTTCTTTATTACAAATCAAACTACGTGATATCAGTAATTAATGACCGAGCGTCAATCGAGGGCAGCTCACATCTCAGATTACATTGTTCGTGTTCACTTTCACGAGTTATTGATCAACTCTGTAATTCAATTTGGAATTTAGTTTCTCCAATTTTTTATTTTCATTTTTGGTTGCACGATAAGAACAAAACCTTCTGACGTAATGCTTCGAGCTTGACATTGACACATTCCACTCCACATCAACATTTGTTTTTATTTTTTAATATTGTATCGCTTTTGTGAACTATTTCTATTTTTAGTCTGGGAAGTTATACGCTGTTGGAATATCTAACATTTTATTGGGCCCGATGTATCCAACTTTAGTGTAACCTTTGGTCATGGGGTATTTCACTACTCCGGATATATTTAACCATTATCCATGAAACATATAAGCTTTGTGTTTGGGTTTTTTTTCCATCTTCTATATAAGGTACCCTTCTACGTTCTCTAATTCAACCTGTCCAAGGTTCACTGTGTAACTTTAATCTCACCTGTTTTGGTTGCATTATGTCATTTTCTTTTACAAATAATACTAAATAAAACAAAGTATAAAATTACTGTAATATTGGTCACCCATACAACATATAATTTGAGGTTATAATATAAATAACCGTAGGTATGCTGATGATATAGGGAGCCGCGATAGCTCAGTGGTTAGTGAACTGGACTACAAAGGACAAGGGGTAGGGTTCGATCCCAACCGACGGCTTCCGGGTTCACCCAGCCTTAAATGGGTACTGGATTTTTTTTCTGGGAAAGTAAAGCAGCACGCCGTACTGCACGGCACGGGCGTAACACCGACCACACTACCCCAAAAATCATGTGCTGAAGGTCTGTAAAATATAGGGTCACTAACACCATATTTCCCTATACGCCACTTGGCGTGACGGGGGTACTTTACATTTTACTATGCTGATGATATAGAATTTATCGGTAAGAAGAAAATGAGTTACAAAAATTGTTAGACATTATCTTCTACCTTTTTAGCTCCCAGTGGAGCATAGGTCTTCAACAAACATTTTCCAAGTCGTTCTGTTTTTTTGCCATTCTTTTAAGATCATTCCATGTCTTCCCCATCATCTTCATCTCTGCTTCTATCTGTCTTCTCCAAGAATTCCTTCGTCTTCCTCTTTGTCTTTTCCCCTGGGGATTCCAAAAAAAGGCCTGTTGTGTAATACTCTCAGTTGGCTTCTGTAGTGTGTGTCCTATCTAGCGCCATCGTCTTCGCTGTATCTCTTTATCTACTGGTATTAGACTGGTACATTTCCATAATTCTATGTTAGTGATTTTGTCCTGCTATTTCCATCCTTTTATTCTGCGTGAGCATCCATTAATGAAAGTCTGTATCTTCGTGATTGTCAATTTTGTTATTCTACATGTTTCTCAGCCATATAATACGACAGACTAAACATTTGAGTTGAAAATTTTTATTTTAGTATTTAACCTAATTTCTTTGGATTTCCATATGTTTCCCAGTGCAATGAACGCTCCTCTTGCTTTTGATATCCTTATTTTGGTACAATTTTCTGTTCCTCCCTTTTTATTTATATTACTGCCCATATATATGTAAGATTGTACGTCTAGTAGAGGTATTTCTCCTAGTTTTATTTGGTTATTGCCAACTGTATTAATTCTCATAATGTTGGTCTTATCTCTATTAATCTTCAGTCCTAGCTGTTGTAATCTTTCATCACGTATGCTCATTAGATACATTAGTTAGACATTATAGTGAAGGAAAACAAAAATAAATGACAGCCTTAATAGCAAAAAGACAGAAGTAATTGCGACAACAAATAAAAAGACCTAACTGCAGTGCACAATAAAGACAAGTGGAACAATATTAAAACAGGTAAATGAATTTAAATATTTGGGAATATTGTTAACCTCAGAGGGTATGTGTATAACAGAGGTGAGATGCAGAATGGCTCGAGCAAGAGCAGCTTTCCAGAACTTGAGGACGATATTGTGCAATCCATTTTTGACAATAGAAACAAGAAAGAGAGTTATTAAATGTTATGTAGAACCAGTCTTAACGTATGGATGTGAATCATTGACAATAGGACACAAAGAAAATCCCTGGAGGCTGTAGAAATGTGGTTTTAAAGAAGAATGCTGAGAATACTATGGGCAGGTAAGAAACGTAATGAAAAAGTTCTGAAAGAGGCCAAAGCAAAAAGAGAGCTAATATTCAACATTAAGAAGAAACAATCATCATTTTTTTTTGGGTCATGTAATGAGAAGGAAGCAGCTGGAATATATTGTGACAACTGGGAAAACTGAGGGACGAAGAGATAGAGGAAAGCAAAGAGAAAAGATAATAGACAGCTTAAGAGAATGGCTTGTCACAAGGTCAACAACAGAAATGATAAATAACTGTCGAGATCGAAAATTGTGGAGAGACATGATCACCTACGCTGGCAGGCATGGTACTGGATGATGATGATGATGACGTTTATGAAAATGATCATATTTAATCTTACATTTTGATTAAAAAAAGAATATTACACTATTTCCGTCCATCATGTTTATACCATCAATATAATAGTATTCACGACAACAGCGTTAAGGGGGATTCCAATGGAAAACAAGAATGGGTTTGTCAGAATACTGTGACGCCAATGCTAGCAATAATGCGCAATAATAGACAAGTAGCAATAATGGGCATCAAAAGACAAGTAGCAATAATGAGCAACAATGATGGACAGGTAGCAATAATGAGCAACAATGATGGACAGGTAACAATAATGAGCAACAATGATCGACAGGGTGATGAAGTCGGATGTGTTGGGCCGAAAGGCGCAAATATCACAGTTATACTGCAAACCACAACACAACGCAGACACGCACACTTAACGTCTTTTTAAGGGCGGATGATGAAAAGGAATATTCTAGTCTATCAGAATGCTCTAGAATACTTTAGTCATCGGGCGAACGCAAGCAAGCAATGATGGACAGGTAACAAAAATGAGCAACAATGATGGACAGGTAACAATAATGAGCAACAATGATGGAGAGGTAACAATAATGAGTAACAATGATGAACAGGTAACAACAATAATGAGCAACAATGATAGACATGTAACAATAATGAATAACAATGGACAAGTAACAATAATGAACAACAATTATGGACAGGTAAAAATAATGAACAACAATGATGGACAGGTAACAATAATGAGCAACAATGATGGACAGGTAACAATAATGAGCAACAATGATGGACAGGTAACAATAATAAACAACAATGATGGACAGGTAACAATAATGAGTAACAATGGACAAGTAACAATAATGAACAACAATGATGGACAGGTAACAATAATGAACAAAAATGAAGGACAGGTAACAATAATGAGCAACAATGGACAGGTAGCAATAATGAGCAACAATGGACAGGTAGCAATAATGACCAACAATGGACAGGTAGCAATAATGACCAACTATGGACAGGTAACAATAATAAGCAACATTGGGCAAGTAGCAATAATGATCTATAATGGACAAGTAGCAATAATGAGCAACAACGGACAGGTAGTAATAATAGTAGTAGTGGGACCTAAAGAAACTACTTTTTTCCTGCTTAATATCCAACACATTCGTTGTTTACTGTACCTGATTCATTCCCATTTGGGTCCTTCTATGTTATTGACAACCATCACATCTCAGACGTAATAATGATACCAGCAACAATAAAGTATTACTCCTTTCCTTCGTAAAAAATAAATGCATTCACATAGTAATTATCCCTAATAGTGCCCAAATTATATGGGCCTTTCTTTAAGTTCAGTACGAATCAATCTTAAGTCTCTAGAGGCTTACTTTAATTGTTGTGTTCTAAGTAATTATTGGCTGTTTTAATTTGAAAGGAAATGGAGTGAATAAGTCATGGTAACCTTTTTTATTTACCTTTATCAGGGAAGGTTAATGCCCATTTTAGAAAGTTATAGCTTGGTGAACTGTTCGCGAGTCGAAGTGAACAAAGTTATTGTGTATGTTTTGTGGCTAATGGAGCGTGTCGTTAACTATTGTTTGGGAACTTTCTCTATGCATGAATTTCAAATAGCTACATAGATAAATAATACATTACAAGCTCAAGTTAATGCAATTTATGTTTTAGCTAACATTTTAACAAAAGAAGTAATACAGTGAATGAAGAAAAGCAAGTAAAGTCAGGGAATATTTCTGTGAATGAAGTGTTCAAATATTTCAGTTTCAGACTAATTTGTGTTTCGGAAGTATTTTATATAACTTCATAATTCTGTCAACGTGAACTAACCCGACAACAGTTATGTACAAGCAACCAAGTGGTTAATTTTGCAACGGAAGATATTCATTCCTTTGATGGAGAATATGTGCAACCACAAAGAAAAATAGGCAATCTTTAATAAATACATGTGTAACCATCATTGGATGTACCTGTTTTCTATATTGCATTAATGTGCAACCCGGCAGTGGATAATGTTTAACTTTCAATTGATAAATGTACAGCCATCAGCAGATAAATGTCAAATCCATGATGTATACATTTTCAATTTTAAATACATGAAAGTAGGATTATTAATTGCTAAATGTGCAACCATCAAGGGATGAATGTCCAATATGAACGGACGCAAATATCCCAATAAATGCAAATTTATATTAATGTAATGGATATATTGTACAACATTCAATGCATAAATGCGCAGTCGCCAATGGATAAGTTTATAAAGCCATTAATTTCACAATTAATTTATCGCTATTTTATTATGAAAATATAAATGTAGAGAGATATGAGAAGATTAATCGAAAAGTACACAAATGTAAACAAATCAATATATGCCTGCTTTATAAACTATACCAAAGCTTTTGATAGAGTACACCATAAACAACGTATAGACTGTCTAAAAAATATACATCTAGATGACACAGACATACAACTAATATGTAATTTATACTGGCAGCAAACCGCAATAACATATACATAAACAAAAACATATAACAAAGACAACAGATATAACAAACACCTATTGATATAAAAAGAGGATTAAGACAAGGATACATCCAATCACCAAGCTTCTTCAATCTATACACTTATCAAATCTTTAAAAATATCACAGAGACGCCAGGCCAAAACATTAATGGAAAGATAATCGGTAACCTAAGATATGCCGAGGATACTGTATTACTAGCAGAAAATTCTAAAGATCTACAACAAATACTTAATGAAATAAACATGACAAGCAAAAAATATGGATTAAATATGAATATCAAAAAGACTAAAACTATGATTATAAAAAAAGAAAATACTCAAAACTTACAAGTGGATATCAAAGTTGAAAGAGTATACCTAGAGACAATTTAGAGATACAACTAACTTGGATATACTATAAATAGTAGTTGATAATGTAAAATTAAAGTAATATAGAATTAACCATCTTTCCGGCATACAACAAAGGATACAACAAAGTGGGACGCACCAAAATGGCAGCTTATTTACATTCGAGCTATGGACCAAGCAATGTTTACATTGAACAACACGATAAGTGTTATTGCTGCGAGGTATCAGATTTTTGAAAATGTTTTCAAGGGTTTGAACATAAATGTTTGTTCACAGTTCGTTAACCTTCGCTAAAGATAAAGTCGTTAATTGGATGGCTTCGTTTCAGACATTTTGGACGTTGGTAGCTAAGGACCTAACTTGTGCAAACGGATGACATTGGCAAGGATCATTTTGAATCTATGAAGTGGGCTCATTGTGCGTTTAACTCAAACGCATATGTGCTTTTTAACCAAAGACCTTTTTTTTTTTTTGGACTCAATGCAGATATCCCCGATGGAAGAATAAATTGTACTATTAGTCCCATAAATGATTCGTTTCCAGAGGTTTATGATGTAAACAAAGCAGTTTTGTCATTGCAAGTGAATAATGTCCACACCTATAATTGGTCAGGATTGTGTAGCAGCAGCAGATTTATAGCGAACACAGACAACATCACAGGATTGTGCTGTTCTGAAACAGCATTGCCATGCTACCCTAGAATTGCCTTTAATTGGATTACTGTGACCACAAACCACTCTCCATGTGTGTGCCACATATTTACACCCCAGAAAGAAATACTGAATATAACAACACCATGTGCCGTCTGTGATATTAATGACCACAGACCAGGAGCCTCCAGTATGATTGATACAACTGTTGCACCAAGCACTTCATCAGCAGAGCCATATCTATGGAATGTTAATTTGACATTGTTCTTGAATGATGTCCAAGTTAATGAGACATCAGAATCGTGTGGCAGCAGCTACAAGAAGGGAGCGGAGAACATCAAGTTCTGCTGCTATAAAGGAGACTTGCCTTGCTATCCCAGAATTGCCTTAAATGGAATCACTGTAGTTGAAAACTTCTCCTCTTGTGTAAACTACACATTCACATCTAAGAGTGAATCAGTGAAGGTCACAAAATCATATTCTCTCTGTGGTTTTACTAACTACAGGTCATGTGGCTTCTGTTGGATTGAAAATGACAAATTACCACCACTGTGTGTCTATATGTTTGGAATTGGAGTCATCAATGACGGCCTAACATCATCAAGTGCTATGACGATCATCATTTTCGGGAGGACGTGAACTCCCATGGTATATGGTGGATAGGCGGCAGGAACCATTGAAGGCTATGTCTGAAAAGTGTTCCTTCTTGCAGTTTCCTCATATTCCAAGTCCGGCTTGTTGCAGGAGCTACTGAGTTAAGTGCTCTGTGCACACCGTGAGCTGTGTGTCATCCGTTTTAATCCTGTTTCGATATCCCGCTTGTTTACGATGAATGATGATATCGTATGACAGGGAACAGTTGCCTGTGTTCACTTTCTGCGCGGTTTCGCCTTATGTCTTTTGGCGTGTGCTGAGACTACTACGATGGGGACTACAGTTACCTTTCTTTGTTTGGGAGATGAGTTGGTAATTCGGATGATTCCACTGGCACGGGCGGTTGAGCAATTATGGATTTTAATTCGTTTGCTGTGATGCCGAGGCCTTCCATAACCAATAACCAATAACCAATAACCAATTAAAGTAAACAAAAGGATAGGAATTGCAAAAAGTAATTTTAATGCCATGAAAAATATACTAACATTAAAACAAATAACACCAGGATTAAAACTAAGAATAGTAAAATGTTATATCTTCTCAACATTCCTGTATGGTGCAGAAACATGGACATTAGACATTAAAACAGAACAGAGAATTGAAGCCTTTTAAATGTGGATATATAGAAAAATAGGTAGAATTGGAAGGAAAGAAAAGAAACGATGAAGTCTTAAAACAACTAAAAATGAAAAGAGAACTACTAAACACAATTCAAACAAGACAAATGAGGGGCATGTTAAAGACACAACAGCCTACTAAAAGTAATTTTGGAAGGGAAAATACAAGGTAAAAGAGGCAGATGAAGACCAAGAATAACACGAGCGATTACAATCAAAAGATGTGACAAGTCAGCCTATGACAACCTGCACCATCAAAGCAAGAGACGAAGCTGAATGGCGCTCCATAGTAGCCAACTTTCGATGCAGAGACGGCACTGAATTATGATGAGAGAGATGTACATTTATAGATGTTAACGCTAACATAAGTGCGTATTTGCTGCCATTATGGGATAGTGTTAATTATGTGATATTTTAAAAAAATGTAAAATCGTGTATTTAGTTATCAAATAATACAATCGATTTATAAATAAACAAAGATATATCACAAAATGATTTGTTTAAAGATAAAGTATATAATTTATGATTGTACAAAGACATCACGACAGTGGTTTTCTGTTGCCTTCCGTCGGTTTGTTTACGGTTTGCTCCTGCTAGCCTTTGACTAAAAAGTCTCACCCACAAGGAGTGGGGTTGTTTTACTTCCGGGTACCCACCCTTAGCCTTTTACTCTCCCAGTGCGGCAGCACTGCAGCCGCAGGTTGCACTGTTTACTGCATACAGTAGCAGGTAAAATAACCCGACCTGACAGATTTAGTAACAATTGGGAAAACTGAGAAACGAAGAGATAGAGGGAAGCAAAGAGAAAAGATACCAGACAGCTTAAGAGAATGGCTTTGCAGAAGGTCAACAACAGAAATGATAAATAACTGTCGAGATCGAAAATTGTGGAGAGACATGATCACCTACGCCAGCAGGCCCGGTACTTGATGATGATGAGTAGTCGTAGTTGTAGTTAGTCGAAGGTCCCGGTATCACCGCAAACAAATTAAAATCTATTATTGCTGTATCGCCCGTGCCGGTGGAATCATCCGAATTAATATCTCATCGCATCAAGTCTCTTTTCTGAGTGAGCTGTTCGATTACAGAGAGTGAGTCTATGCCTGCTAATCTTGCCTATATTGTTAGAGTTCTTTTCACGATTTCTCGAGGTAGTCCTCTTTTCCTCTGACCTGATATTTGCAATTGGAGAGCTGCTTAGTAATTCTTTATTTGTTTCTTCTAACTACATATCCGACTTATGCCAACCATTTTCCCTTAATAATTATATTAATATAATGTATAATAAAATTATACGTGTTCGGCACATGAAGTATTAAAACTACAATCGATTATTTAATCGATATACTAACAATTCCAAAGTATTTGCTACTGGACGCTATATCACATGGCCAGGGTGAATTATATTGGTGTGTGTGTGTGCGTGCATGCATGCGGGTGTGCGTGCGTGTGTGTGTGGTGAAGCTGGGGTGATTCTGTTATTACAGAAAGTGAAGATTTATAACAGGGTCAACATGCTGCGTTTATATTTTCACAGAATTCTTTGATTTCATTAACAGAACATTATGTCAGTCTCCTTATTAATTTAGCAGTTTCGTTAAAGAGTTTTGTCCAGATTTGTTGCATTTTTCTTCATGCAGGCTTAGGCCATCTTCATCTTCTTTCCTTCCCCATTTATCTTTTAGAATCGACGGGAGGTGTAATTTGCGGTCTTCTGCTCTTCTGTTCGCCTCTGCTGCTGTTATGTTTTCTGGTCTTTCTATTCTGGTATTCTATTCCATCAATCCATCGTTTTCAAGGTTGGCCTTTGGGTCTGGTGTTCGCGCAACGTTTATTTGAGGCTCCTTGTATTGTGTTTTGATCTTTCTCACGTGGCCAAACCATTTTATCTGTTGTTTCTTTGCATATTCTATGGCGGGGATTATTCCTAGTTTTTTTTCTCTCAGTTTCTTCTTTTATGAACTTATCTCTCAGACTGTTTCCTGCCATTCGCCTGACACATTTTATCTCAGTAGAGGTTATTTTTCTTGTTGTTCTTGTATCTAGGGTCCAGGTCTGTCATTGGTAGCACAACGTTGGGATGAAGATTGTATTGTAGAATGCCCATTTTACCTCTAGAGTTATTTCCTTGTTGGACAATAGTGGTGATAGCTGTCTAATGATTTGACAAGCTTTATTGCATCTTAAATCTAATTCTGCTGTTCGTGAATTCTCGTTTGTCACTAGACTTCCTAGGTAATTAAATTCATCTACTTGTTTTAGTTGTCTGCCGTCTATAATTATGTTGATGTTCGGTTTCTTTTTGCGATATTCATGACTTTTGTTTCGTTGATGTTAATTTTCATGCTGTATTTTGTGTCTGTGCTGTTGAGTCCATTTAAGTGTTCTTGTATTTCTTCTATTGTTCCATGTATTAATGCCTGATCGTCTGCCTATAGAAGCTCGTTGATCTCCTCTGTCTCTGATGGGTTGGCTAACCTGTATATTTAATCCAAAAATGTAATAAACGGTAGTGGGGAAAAGTACACACCCTTGACTTAAAACATGCAGTAATGTGCAAAATTCACCAGTCATCGCCCAAGTTTGTATTTTGTTTCAACATTCATCATCATCATCAAGTTCCATCTCCAAAACGAAGGTTGGCTACCATGGATCGACATTCTGGTCTGTTTCTTGCTTTGATGGTGCAGGTTGTCATAGGTTGTTTTGTCCACCTTTTGATGTTACTCTTCCATGTTAGTCTTGGTCTGCCTCTGCCTCTTTTACCTTGTATTTTGGCCTCCAGGATTACTTTTAGCAGGCTGTTGTGTCTTTTAACATGGCCCAAAAATCGCATTTGTCTTGTTTGAATTGTGTTTAGTAGTTCTCTTTTCATTTTTAGTTGTTTTAAGACTTCATCGTTTGTCTAATAATCATTAGATATCGTAATGTTTGAGCTATACAATCCATTTTCCAATTCTACTTATTCTTCTATATATCCACATTTAAAAGGCTTCAATTCTCTGTTCTGTTTTCTTGTCTAATGTCCATGTTTCTGCACCATACAGGAATGTTGAGAAGACATAGCATTTTGCTATTCTTAGTTTTAGCCCTGGTGTTATTTGTTTTGATGTTAGTATGTTCTTCATGACATTAAAATTACTTTTGTGCCATTCCTATTCTTTTGTTTATTTCAGTTGTACATTTTCCATCATTGGTTATAGTATGTCCAAGGTAGTTGTAGTTCTGAATTGTCTGAAACTGTTTCAACATTAAACTTTTATTATTTTCATTTTGTCTTTTCTCGGTGACGTTCTTCTATTAATGTCTATTATCTTCTATCGTAGTTCATATTCGTCTTGGAAGTGGTGGTTATTTTCATTTTGTGTAGGCTTTCTCTCTGTAATTCCTTTGAGAATCTTTCCTTTTTGCAATATACGGTATTGAACCAGTCTTTGTAGATGGCTTTAATGGAGAAACATAACTTCTTCTTTTTCTTCTTTCCTTCCTCATCTGCCTTTCAGCGTCGAGGGGAGATATAATTTGCGGTCTTTTGCTCTTCTGTTCGCCTCTGCTGCTGTTATGTTTCCTAGTGCTTCTAATATTCCATCGATCCATCTTTTTCGTGGTCGACCCTTGGGTCTGTTGTTCTCACAACGTTTGTTGAAGGCTCGTTGTGTTGTGTTTTGTTCTTTCTGCCTTGTCACGTGGCCGAACCATTTTATCTGTTGTTTCCTTATATATTCTATGGCTGGGGCTATTCCTAGCTTTTTTCTCAGTTCTACATTTCTGATCTTATCTCTCAGACTGTTTCCTGTCATTCGTCTAACACATTTCATCTCTGTAGAGGTTATTTTTCTTATTGTTCTTGCATCTAGAGTCCAGGTCTGGCATTGGTAGCACAACGTTGGAATGAAGATTGTATTGTATAGTGCTCGTTTTGCCTCCAGAGTTATTTCCTTGTTGGACAATAGTGGTGATAACTGTCCGATGATTTGACAAGCTTTGTTGCATCTTGATTCTATCTCTGCTGTTTGGGAATTGTCGTTTGTCATTAGACTTCCTAGGTATTTGAATTCCTCTACTTGTTTTAGTTGTCTGCCTACTATAGTTATGTTGATGTTCTGTTTATTTTTGGCGACATTCATGACTTCTGTTTTGTTGATGTTGATTTTCATGTTGTATTTTGTTCCTAAGATGTTGAGTTTGTTTAAGTGTTCTTGTAGGTCTTCTATTGTTTCATGTATTAGTGCCTGGTCGTCTGCAAATAGAAGCTCGTTGAGAAACATAACGGTCTTGCGAAATGAAGCACGACTGAGCAGTTCCATTCATGTTACTTGATGTACCAGTCATGCGCTCGCAAAAACTGAAGTGACAGTAATGTATGGTTTGTGTGGATAAGTAATGAAAAAAAAATGTAGAATATAAAAGAGAATAAAGAAAACGACACTAACATATTAAATAGTAATTATTTTTACTTTCCTTTTCTTTCCTTTTGTCATCTTTCAGTGTCGAGAGAAATATTGGGTATTGAAGTCATTGTTCTATGGTATTTTTAACTCATGGTGTCTACGTTGTGTCTACTAATTCATTAATTTATTGTCATCTACGTCTACCTTTTCTATCCTCACCTTAATTAGTTCGTAGATATTTATAGGTACAATCATCATCATATGCCACATCGGTTGGCGTAGGCTATCATGTCTTTCCACAATCTTCTATCTACAGTGCATCGTATCAGTTCTGTTGTTGACTGTTTGCCATGCCATGCCACCAAGCTATCTAGTATTTTTTCTCTTTGTTGTCTGCGATCTCTTTTTCCTTTTATTTTGCCAGTGGTAACCAAGTATTTCAACTGTCCTCTTCGCATGATGTGCCCGAAAAATGTTGAATGTTTCTTTCTGATATTTTTTAACAGCTCCCTTTTTGTTTTGGCCTCTTGGAGAATTTCCTCATCGGTCTTTTTAGCTGTACAGGAAACTTTCAACATTCTTCTGAGAAATCTCATCTCTGTGACTTGTAATCGTCTTTTCATTTGTTTGTCTACTGTCCATGATTAGCTTACATAAGTCAGAATTGATTCTATATAGCACCGATGAACTCTCTTTCTCACTTCTATTGACATAAATTTGTTGCATTAGATATTTTTCATTTTCTGAAATACTATTTTTACCTGAACTACTATGATTTTTATTTCAGTGATACATCTTCCATCTGATGTTATTATTTGTCCAAGTATTTGACGAATTGTATTTATTTTAATATTTGTCCTGTTTATTTGTATGCTGCATGATGGTTATTATTGTTTCTTCGATATAATCATTACTTCTGTTTTCTTACTATTCAGACTGAGACCTTTCTTGTTTCTTTCATTTCCTATTATGTCTATCCTTTCTTGTAGTTCATTCTCTGTTTCTGCTATTAAGCCTGTGTCATCCGCATATCGCAAATCATTTATGTTGTAACCGTTGAATTCAATCCCTTATTTGTCTACTATTGATCTCATAATATTTTCGCTGTAAAGTGAAAACAAATCCGGCGACAAACATAGTCTAGCCTGACTCCTTGTTTTATATATTGGATTTGTCCTGTTTGGTTGCTAATTCGTATAGCTGCTGATTGTCACATTACAAATAGGCACAATAGATAACTTAATATATACACAGACTATAAATAGCTTAGAACACTTTCATTAATTTTCCTCTGGGACCGATGGCGGAAGTGACAATCCTGCACAAATAACGATATGTTGCTAGTTTTTTGCAGGTCTTGGTTGTTTCTTAGTACCTTGTTGGAGCCTTCCCTAGTAATTTTTCTGGTAGCGATTATCTTCTTATGCCTGGTTTTTCTTTTTCAAGGTGGTTTCCACATGAATGGCTGGCTGATGGGGAGGTTTTTCTCACCACATAATCAATGTATTTCCAATACATTCTTTTTATTAAGTTCCACACGAATTCTTATTTAGGTTCGTTTCTTATCAGTTCGTTTGAAATGTATTCCTCCCAGCTTATGTTTGAGATATTATTTAGACATTTATTTTCAAAGGCATTTTAAATCTCTCTCTAAAGTCAAGGAAACTATACAATACCATTACTTTTTTTTTAAAGCAGATTGAAAAATAGTAACCCTTTAATCCCGGATCTAGTTTCCTAGATTGAACATGAATGTATGACTTGAAATTGTGATTTAAATAAAACCGTAAAGTTCAAAATTATGTCCACTTTTGTTGCTAATTTGTAACATCAAATCAAGTTAATCAGAAACTATTTCAACAAATATAAAATAATTCATGGACGCGATACTTAAGAAACGTTTTAAACGTCTATCAGCAGTTAAAGATTTCCAGGCTGAATGCTTATATAGAACAAATATTTTGTTAGAATAATACTCACTTTCATCGAGTGCCATCTCCGCAACGAAGGAAGACTACCATGAAGTGCCATTCTGCTCTGTCTTTTGCTTTGATGGTGCAGGTTGTCATAGGCTGTTTTGTCCATCTTTTGATGTTACTCGTCCATGTTAGTCTTAGTCTGCCTCTGATTCTTTTACCTTGTATTTTCCCCTCCAGGATTACTTTTCGTAAGCTGTTGTGTCTTTTAACATGGCCCAAAAATCGTATTTGTCTTGTTTGAATTGTGTTTAGTAGTTCTCTTTTCATTTTTAGTTGTTTTAAGACTTCAACAATTGTCTAATACTCATTAGATATCGTAATGTTTGAGCTATGCAATCCATTTTTGACAATATAAACAAGAAAAAGAGTTCTTAAATGTTATGTAGAGCCAGTCTTAACTTATGGATGCGAATCATGGACAATAGGACAACAGACACAAAAAACCCTGGAGTCTGTAGAAATGTGGTTTTACAGAAGAATGTTGAGAGTACCGTGGACAGCTAAGAAGGGTAATGAAGATGTTCTGAGAGAGGTCAAATCAAAATGAGAGCTAATTTCCAATATTAGGAAGAAACAATCATAATTTTTTGGCCATGTAATGAGAAGAGAACAACTGGAATATATTGTAACAACTGGAAAAATTGAGGGACGAAGAGATAGAGGAAAGCAAAGAGAAAAAATACAGACAGCTTAAGAGAATGGTTTGGCAGAAGGTCAACAACAGAAATTATAAATAAC
Source organism: Megaustenia siamemsis (assembly GCA_032433765.1). Taxonomy (NCBI): domain Eukaryota; kingdom Metazoa; phylum Mollusca; class Gastropoda; order Stylommatophora; family Ariophantidae; genus Megaustenia; species Megaustenia siamemsis. The sequence continues at coordinate 44,903,000 of JAVIAB010000088.1, forward strand.
TGTCGAGATTTAAAGTTGTGGAGAGACATGATCACCTATGCCAACAGGCCCGGTACTTGATGATGATGAATGATCGTAATGTTTACTCTCTCGTTCGTGGGCTCGTGGTTTAGAGCTGGACAAGACGGTCCCGGGTTCACAGTTCATCACAGGGGATGCACATTTTTATTTGAGATTCCTTGGTTTTATTTCGTGGCTTTACCCAACTCTGGTATCCGGCCAGTGAAATATGATATCTAGCCCTTACGGATATTTGCGGAAAATAGGAGGTCACGTGTGCACTCTTCTGACGTCAAATTAACATTTTGACAATTTAAAGTCTTTAGGAGTAGACCAAGATAGCCGCTGTCGAGGAAAAATAATGTAATTAATTAAAAGTCTTGCCATGCCGAAGTCGGATGTGTCGGGTAGAATGATGCATGCTTGCCTTCAACTAGCTACATTATGCGGCAGCGTCTACAATTCATCTACAAAGGGCAAGGGATAGGGTTCGATCCCATCCGACGGCTTCCGGGTTCACCCAGCCTAAAATGGGTACCGGATTTTTTTCCCCGGGAAAGTAAAGCGGCACGGGCGTAATACCGACCACATTACCCCAAAAAGCATGTGCTGAAGTGAAGGTCTGTAAAATTTATGGTCACTAACACCATATTCCCTATACGCCGCCACTTGGCGTGACGGGGGTACTTTACTTTTTTTTACTTTCTACAATTCATGTTTATAGCACGCTTCGCATTGTTAACTTTGCTGATTTGTTATTTAACGTTTGTTATCGAGCGGGCTTGTGGGCTCACATAAACATAGAACAAATATAGCCTATTTACACAATGATAGTATGACTAAATTAATTTGTAATCAGTGGTAGAACAGTGATTCTTAAACCTGTGTAAGATCACGTTCTATATTCCCTTTCTTTTTCTTTTACCGAATGAATATCTATGTACACCCAACCTTTATAGAGTACTAGAGTCTTTAATTATAACTTGAATGTTTTTGAGAAGAGCTTGGCATCGTGCCGATCATGTTATTAAACAAAAATGTGCTGATTATCACAAAATTTGTGGGTTCGAGGTGTTAGATGTTCTTTAATATTTAATTGTTGACGTTTAATTAGTTACAAAGACGTTATGTAACCAACTATACTTGAAAGTCCATCAAAGTTCTGATATTCATTTTATTTTATTCTAGTCTTCCATTGTTAACATTTCCTACTTTGGCGTATATTATTGCTATCAACAAGAGTTTTCAAACCATTAAAATGTTTTTCTTTCTGTTGCCATGAGAATAACGTGAAAATTCAATCCACGGTGAAAGTCACCATGGAAAACAAAACCACACCGGGCTAGTAGATGGCATCAGGAGAAGGAGAGACTATAGAAGAACACCCACAGAGATACCACGAGAAGGGTGGTTTCAGCATCCTTGGGCAGCATCCACTCTACGAGATGGAAAACTATTACGTCAAACCAAGATTCATCCTACCAAAGAGGAGCGTGTCAATGGCGAAGGATTAGGGGAGAAATCACGATGTACAACCATGGACCAGCTCATAGTGTGCCATGATGTTGTTCTACCCCTCCGTATACGAGTACCGACCATGGACCAGCTCATAGTGTGCCATGATGTTGTTCTACCCCTCCGTATACGAGTACCGACCATGGACCAGCTCATAGTGTGCCATGATGTTGTTCTACCCCTCCGTATACGAGTACCGACCATGGACCAGCTCATAGTGTGCCATGATGTTGTTCTACCCCTCCGTATACGAGTACCGACCATGGACCAGCTCATAGTGGGCCATGATGTTGTTCTACCCCTCCGTATACGAGTACCGACCATGGACCAGCTCATAGTGTGCCATGATGTTGTTCTACCCCTCCATATACGAGTTTCCAACAGACGACAAAATATACATGGAAAACAAACCAGTGGAAGAGATCGATCACTTTATCTATCTTGGAAGTCACATTGATCGAGAAGGGGATACAAGCAAAGAAATTATAATCAGAATAGCTAAAGCAGCAATGTATTTCAGATGCCTTGAAAAGTTGTGGAAATAAAAACTAATCAGCACAAACACAAAACTTAAACTATTCAAATCAAATGTACTATCCACCCTTACGTATGCGTGTGAAAGCTGGAAAACAACAAGAGATATAGAAACAAAGTTGAACGCATTCGAAAATAATTGTCTAAGGAAAATACTTGGTATAGCGTGGAATTAATTCAAAACAAAAGAGGAAATTAGAGAAATCGCCAATCAACCACTAATATCTTCAGTAATAAAGAAAAGACGATGGTCATATGTTGGACATGTGATGAGAAGAGATAATAACCGAATAACAAAGCAAGCCCTCATGTGGAAAACAACAGGTAAGAGAAAAAGAGGAAGACCCAGAGAGACGCTGAGAAGAACATTGATGAGAGAGGCAAGAGCAGCAGGAATCAGCTCCCTCAATGAGATAGAGCGGCTTCCACAGAACAGAGACAAATGGCGAGATTTGATAAAATATCTTTAAAAGAATTATTGAAAACTGCTAGAACAAAAAGTAAAGACGAAGGATTATCTTGGTCTACGCCCTAAGGGCCGGCTACGGCTCGAAAGACCAATAGATAGATAGATATACGAGTACCGACTATGCGACCAGCTCATCGTGTGTCACGATGTTGTTTTTACCCCTCCATATACGAGTACCGACCATGCGGCCAGCTCATAGTGTGTCACGATGTTGTTTTTACCCCTCCATATACGAGTACCGACCATGCGGCCAGCTCATAGTGTGTCACGATGTTGTTTTTACCCCTCCATATACGAGTACCGACCATGCGGCCAGCTCATAGTGTGTCACGATGTTGTTTTTACCCCTCCATATACGAGTACCGACCATGCGGCCAGCTCATAGTGTGTCACGATGTTGTTTTTACCCCTCCATATACGAGTACCGACCATGCGGCCAGCTCATAGTGTGTCACGATGTTGTTTTTACCCCTCCATTATGAGACAGGACAAAGAGACAAGTTCCCGTGATCAAAGAACTAACGCTCAGCAAGTTTCGTCTCCAAATGTTTCTATGTTTGGAGTCGTCAGTCGCTGGACACTGAGGGAATTGCTGAAGAGGGGATCTGAGCACCTATGGACATGTTCGGAGTGCAATGATGATGACCCGCAAATAACTAAATAACTCAATAACTCAATGTTTCTATGACTACTATGTTTCCTTATTTTCTGGTGAGAGCTTCTCTGGTAATCTTTGTTGTTGACATTCGAAGCTCGCGTTCTGTCCATCCCAATCGCCCTTTTCTTATTATATTTTAAAACTATGAATAGATTTCAACTGATTGAATCATTAAGTACTGATTAAAAACAGTTGGACACTTCGGTGGGTGGTGTATTACTGCGTGCAAGCAATGGTTTATAATGTTTGTCTTATTAGTTGGGAAATTAAGAACATTATGTGTTCAGTTCACTTTCATTTCAACCACGATGTCTTATTAAACTGAAAAATGTTTACTATAGTAACTCTTAAAATTCGACAAACAAACCCTATTTAAAAAGTTATTTATATTGATTAAAATGTGATACATTATAATAAGAAAGTCATTAATAGCAAGTGACATTTATTCCAACAAACAGCCGCATTAAATGGAATGTGACAAGTCATGAAATGATTGCACAGACAGCGATAACCTCTTGAGTGGTAATACCCGAGAACCATTTTTGACTTTTACTCGAAGTATGTGGAAACCGTGATAGCTCAGTGGTTAGTGAACTGGACTACAAAGGATTGTCCTAGGTCGGGTTAGATCCTGAACGATGGCTTCCAGGTTCACCCAGCCTTAAATGGGTACCGGATTTTTTTTTCAGGAAAAGAAAAACGACACGGGCGTAATACCGACCATATTACTCCAAAAATCCTCATTGATCCGTAGATCTATACAATTTATGGTCACTAACACCATTTTTCTTATACGCCACTTGGCATGGCGAGGCTCTTTACTTACTTACTCAACGTATGTGGCATCACTGTGGCTTCAATAGAAACAACCAAATCCACACACTAAAGTGTCAGTTGTGTGTACCCGTCATTAGAGAGCTGATGGACACAATCAGTTTTCGTTTTTCAGTTTCGGAAAATGCAATATTGGTAAGGGGGCTCTTGCCACATCAAGCAAGATCAATGAACCTTCAGCAGGAACAAAAAAAAAAAAAAAACACACACACACGGATGTGTAAGTCAAACTAATAACGAAACATCCAAAACAAAAATAATCGAAATATGTTAAAGAAAATAAAAATGTCTATCCTGTGTGTCATGCCGAGGTCAAAATGAAAAGGAAATGGGAACCTGAGTATGGCTGTCGTGAATGTGCAGAAATGTGCAGAAATGTGCAGAAATGTGCAGAAATGTGCAGAAATGTGCAGAAATGTGCAGAAATGTGCAGAAATGTGCAGAAATGTGCAGAAATGTGCAGAAATGTGCAGAAATGTGCAGAAATGTGCAGAAATGTGCAGAAATGTGCAGAAATGTGCGCAAATGCACACAGAACCAGAATCTATGTCGTCCAATAATCACGTAAAGCTTCTAAAATACCATTTTTTTCTATTTTTTTAATTTTTCCTCACATTCAGCTTTTTTGTGCATTCATTTGCATTTCTTTGCCTTAACCCCTTACTAAGATCAATGAAGCACGTTTTATGGAACCCATCAGCAAATGACTAACACTTGCACCTGACACTTAATGCTTTCACTTGAATATGGCACTTTATGGTGGTTTCAGTTGTGTGTGACACTCTATGGCTTCACTTGTATGTGACACTTTATGGTCTCACTTGTATATGACACTTTATGGCTTCACTTGTATGTGACACTATATGGCTTCACTTGTATGTGATACTATATGGCTTCACTTGTATGTGACACTTTATGGTCTCACTTGTATGTGGCCCATTATGGCTTCACTTGCATTTGGCCCTTTATGGCTTCACTTGCATGTGGCCCTTTATGGCTTCACTTACATGTGGCTCTTTATGGATTCACTTGTATGTGGCACTTTATGGCTTCACTTGTATGTGACACTTTATGGTCTCACTTGTATATGACACTTTATGGCTTCACTTGTATGTGGCCCTTTATGGTCTCACTTGTATGTGACACTTTATGGCTTCACTTGTATGTGACACTTTATGGCTTCACTTGTATGTGACAATTTATGGTTTAACTTGTATGTGACACCTTATGGCTTCACTTCCAATGATGAACCTATTGTTGATTGCACCCTGGTAAAGTTAAACTCCGGCGCCCTATTCAAGTGTAATTATAAACATGTTCACAAGGAAAAACAAACATTTGGAAGATCCTAGATGGCGTCCATGAAAACGTGGGGCACCCAGGGCAACTGACCAAGTTGTCGGTACCTTGAGCCGGCCCTATTCACTTGAATGTGACACTTTATGACTTCACTTGTATTGACACTGTATGGCTTTACTTGTATGTAGCACTTTATGATTTAACTTACATATAACACTTTATGACTTCACTTGCATATAACACTTTATGACTTCACTTTCATATAACACGTTATGACTTCACTTGCATATAACACTTTATGACTTCACTTGCATATAACACGTTATGACTTCACTTGCATATAATACTTTATGACTTCACTTACATATAACACTTTATGACTTCACGTACATATAACACTTTATGACTTCACTTGCATATACCACTTTATGACTTCACTTGCATATAACACTTTATGACTTCAATTACATATAACACTTTATGACTTCACGTACATATAACACTTTATTACTTCACTTATATATAACATTTTATGACTTCACTTACATATAACACTTTATGACTTCACTTACATATAACACTTTATGACTTCACTTATATATAACACTTTATGACTTCACTTACATATAACACTTTATGACTTCACTTACATATAGCACTTTATGACTTCACTTACATATAACACTTTATGACTTCACTTGCATATAACACTTTATGACTTCACTTACATATAACACTTTATGACTTCACTTACATATAACACTTTATGACTTCACTTGCATATAACACTTTATGACTGATCCATAAAGCCTAAGCAGATGGAGCAATGAACAACCAAAAATAATGTTTTGTTTAGAAGCGTCATTTATTTATTGAAATCGTCCCGTTATCGTGAGGCATTATAATAAAGTATTCTTAATAATATCTTTCTCTTCTGTGGGCACATTTAATCGTTCAACTTCAACAGATCAAAGAAAGTAATCAACACAAGGCTTATGACATCGGTACACATATTTCTTCTCTGGTGTTCTATTGTTGGGACGAGCTAGACACTTGGGAGGTTTTTGTTTATGAACCATTGGTTCTAGTTCCGTTATCTCTATCCTCTCACTTGAGTCTATGTTGGCCACAATTTCCGCATCTTCAAACTCTGATGCTGATGGTTCTGTTGTTGCGCGTGTTTAATATTTTTTGCAGATTATTTACAAGGGGAGAAAAGTCAGTTTTCCTTAAAACAGTATCTTTCTGCAAATATATTGTCAGTGTAAATTAAGGCATGTTCTTAATCGAAAGATTATCTGCCCTTTTCTTATTGTAAAGGAAGGAAAGGTAGAATTGTATTTTTGCGATACACCGTTTTTCTGGAATTGCTCGGTTAGTTCTCCATTTTCCTTAATAAGTGTTCGTCCCTAGAAGCTCCCTACATATTAATGACTGCTCTTATTTCCCATTAGCTGTAAGTACGTGCATAACATTTGTAAACGTTAACAACATGAAAATGGAAAAGCAAAAGGAAGACAAAGGTTGCAGGTCAAGTTTCATACAAGTTCTTAACGACTGTAGGCAATCGCTGAAGGACGAGTTTGCTGATTTGCTAGAAAAATCTGAAAGGGAGAAAACACCACTTAATTTAAATAACAAGATTCGTGACAAAAATCAAGTAGCAAAAACTGGCAAAGTCACTTCCCCTAACGAGAATATACGAGATCTTAAACTCCGAAATGGAAAATGCGCACAATCAGTTTTACTTGACCCACGCGTCATCTACGAGTCGCAATCGATGCATCAGAATGGCATGAATGTCGACAGACAGACTAATAGCGATATGAAAGACATATCATCAAGTCCAACTTTTGAACCCACCAAAATGAGCCATGCGGATTTAGAATTGAAACAACCAAACAAAACTATTGACTATCTCAGAAAAAATTCACCAACAAACTCTTCTGTAGAAGCGCCGGTTTGTGAACAACATCTACAGACAGACATTTTTCCGATTCAGAGGATAAACGAACACGACATGATGTTTGATAACAATTGTTTAGAAAAATTAAAGTTACCAGCAAAAGATATTCAGGAATCAGTAGATAATGAAATACCTCAGAGAAAGTCACAACGCGATTATAATAAAACTACCATGAGAGTTGTTAAAGCACACGAATCTCGTAGCATTCAATACACTAGAGGTATGCTCTGGCCCGACACAACTGATGTCGATAAAGATGTCCCTATGGAGTATGAGCGTTCACTAAATGACAAATTACATCGTCAATTAAGAGATACGAACGAAAATATTATTTTTGAAAACAACAGATCACCAGTCACGGAGGCTGAACATAAACATAGGACAACTCTGCCAAACATCCACGATTCAAGAGATGTCAAACCTTCCGGTAAAGATGATACTGGTGTTTCTATTTTATCCATGTTTGACAAAAACTCAACAATAATTAAAGACATTGACGGCTCTTGTGCTAAAGAAATCAGCCAGGCTCTATCAGTTGACGCTAATTCAAAAAGTATGGAGAACGCTGCTACATCGGTCACATTTAACGCTACAGAAATTAGGACAGAAAATAGCGATCAAGCAGAAATAATTGTCCCATCGAACTCTCGTTACACATCAGACGTTCAACAAGCAGATAGAAGGATTACAGGTACAACAACAACATTACATTCTACATGTACTCCAGACGACGAGGTCTCCTCGTACACCGAAACGATGGATACAAGTATTCCAGAACATGATCTACACTTTAATGTTGGCCATAAAGGTAAACACGACGATGAAAATAATATTAATTCCAGTTCAGACGAAAAATCGTCTTTAAGTTCAGACTTATGGTGTGTGCGACCAACAGGATTGACCGCTGATCGAAATTGTCGACTTAAAGAAACATCTAGAACGTTTCAGCATTGGAGTAGAGAATCTAGCTTTGATAGCTACTATGATACAGATGCTGACAGACTGAGCTATCATGAAGTGATTTCTAGTACAGAACAAAACGTATCTGGTGATGCGATAAACAAGTTCATCATTTTACAAGATGTTGCGAAGGTAAATTAATTATCATTGTATCGTTATCATTATCATCATCTAGTACCATATCTGTTAGCGTAGGTGATCACGTCTCTCCACAACTTTCGATCTCGACAGTTATTTATCATTTCTGTTGTTGACCTTCTGCCAAGCCATTCTCTTAAGCTGTCTGGTATTTTTTCTCTTTGCTTCCCTCTATCTCTTCGTCCCTCAATTTTCCCAGTTGTTACAATATATTCCAGTTGTTCTCTTCTCATTACATGGTCACAAAATGATGATTGTTTCATCCTAATATTGGAAATTAGCTCTCTTTTCGCTTTGACCTCTTTCAGAACATTTTCATTACTCTTCTTAGCTGTCCATGGTATTCTCAACATTCTTTTGTAAAACCACATTTCTACAGACTCCAGCGATTTTCTTGTCTTTTGTCCTATTGTCCATGATTCACATCCATATGTTAAAACTGGCTCTACATAACGTTTAAGAACTCTTTTTCTTGTTTCTATTGTCAAAAATGGGTTGCATAGTATCTTCCTCATTTTTTATAAAGCTGCTTTTGCCTGAGCCAATTTGGCATCTCACCTCTTTTGTACATCTTCCGGCTGAGTTTAACAAAGTTCCCAAATATTTAAATTCATTTACCTGTTTTAATATTGTTCCACTTGTCTTTATTTTGCACTGAGGTGATGTCTTTTTCTATGTTGTTACCATTATATTAATTATGTTTTTACGTACATATAGAGAGGGAAAGCTTCATAGTACCAGAACAATATCATGGTGAAGTCGGATGTGTTGGGTCGAAAGGCGTTGCAACAAAAGACAATGTAAATACACTTATTTCAGTGCAGACAATGCAGGGGAGGAATCGTTGTGCGAAAAGAAGAACAAAATGTCAAGTGAAAATTGTTAGGACATCAACAACATACATCAAGCTATATTGAGGAAATGTGTTGTTCACATTTCGTATATCAAAGCACGTGTAAAATAACTCTTGAATGAGACGAGAGTGTAGGAAAGGAAGTAAAAGAGGGCCTAGGAGATGTTGATTATGTGATCTGTATGCAAATATGCAACGCTCCTTTTTTGAACAATTGTGTGTTCTGTTGTTTAGTCAGGGGAACACAGCTTACAGAGAAAAATGGCGTGACAGTAGCAATCAATGATTCTGAGCAGAATGAGTTGTCACAACGTGACAGTAGTAACAAAATATTCCCAGTGGAAGAAATTCCATGACGTGACAGCATTAATAAAATATTCCCAACATAATGAAATACCGCGGGACAGTATTAACTTATTCCCAGGAGATCTCAGCGCCAAAGTAAGGAAATCAGAGCTGACTATAATCGTTCATCACCTTTACGTGAACGCATGCTAAATATTCTAACCAAGCGAGAGAAGACCACAGAATAAAATCAACCCCTGTCCTTTGAAGTGTATCGCTTCGAATGTGTCGGACCGAAAGGCCGCAATATTACATCTACGATATAACGTGCGACACAACACGACACATTAAATGAGTGAACAATCAAGTAGAAAAACATAGATTATTTGATCTACTTTTTGGTTTAGTTCGATTGGCATATCAACTGAGTGAAAGTTGTTTAGAGGCCCCAAAGTCAGCTTCTTGGTCACAGGTGCGGCCGTAACAATGTTATTGTTCACGACTACTTGTTCTTTCCCTCCTCATTTGCTTTGCAGGGTCGAGGGAAGATATAATTTGCGGTCTTTTGCTCTTCTGTTCTCCTCTGTTGATGTTATGTTTCCTAGTGCTTCTAATATTCCATCGATCCATCTTTTTCCTGGTTGATCCTTGGGTCTGGTATTCTCGCAACGTTTATTGAGGGCTCGTTGTGTTGTGTTTTGATTACTCTGCCTTGCCACGTGAACAGACCAGTTTATCTGTTGTTTCTTTATATATCTATGCCGGGGGCTATTCCTAGCCTTTTTCTCCGTTCTTCATTTCTAATCATATCTCTTGGACTGTTTCCTGTCATTTGTTTGACACATTTCATCACAGTAGAGTGTATTTTCTTATTGTTTTTGCATCTAGGGTGCAGGACTGACATTGGTAGCACAACGTTAGGATGAAGATTGTATTGTCTAGTGTCAGTTTTGTCTCGATAACTGTCCAATGATTTGATGAAGATTTGTTGCATCTTTATTCTATGTATACCGTTTGTGAATTATCGTTTGTCACTAAACTTCCCATGATATTCACGACTATAGTATTTAAATGGCAGATGAGCTCTATCATCATCATCATCATCAAGTACCGGGCCTACTGACGTAGGTGATCATGTCTCTCCACAACTTTCGATCTCGGCAGCTATTTATCATTTCTGTTGTTGACCTTCTGCCAAGTCATTCTTTTAAGCTGTCTGTTATTTTTTTCTCTTTGCTTCCCTCTATCTCTTCGTCTCTCAATTTTTCCAGTTGTTACAATATATTCCAGTTGTTCTCTTCTCATTACATGGCCAAAAAATGATGAGTGTTTCTTCCTAACATTGGAAATTAGCTTTCTATTTGCTTTGACCTCTCTCAGAACATCTTCATTACTCTTCTTAGCTGTCCATGGTACTCTCAACATTCTTCTGTAAAACCACATTTCTACAGACTCCAGTGATTTTCTCGTCTGTTGTCCTATTGTCCATGATTCGCATCCATATGTTAAGACTAACTCTACGTAACATTTAAGAACTTGTGCCGATTCATGATTGTACAAAGAAATAACGACGGTGATCGATGAGCTCAATAGAAAACACACAATCAAATGATGGACATGTGAATTTATAACAACATGCACTATCAAGTAAAGAGACAGAGTAAATTGACGCTCCATGGTAGCCAACCTTCAATGTGTGGACGGCACCAATGAATGAATGAAATGAGCTCTAAAATAACTTTGGAACCAATCTCAAAGGCGGAACGGGTCATGTCTTGTCAAGGAGAAGGAACCCACTGTACTCATGACTTCCAGCAATTCAACAACAACAAAAAAGAGAGGACAATCTCTGAATGAGCTTTACGCCGAGGGCTATATTGTTCCGTGGCTTATGCTGTGAACATAATCATCATAAATTATTCTGTTCACATAAACAGAACCATCATTACCTTAGGCATTAACGTTAATCAATCTATTTCCTGATTGCAAAGAAAGATGTCAGCGCACAGCATGGATACCCAAACATTCACATCATTAAGTCGTCTATATATCACTTCAATGTTGGTAAGATTACTTTTTGTTTTAAGGCAGGAGCAGCATTCTATTTATTGGTTATGGTTAAATGAAGGCCCCGGTATCACTGCAAACGAATTAAAATCCATAATTGCTCAACGGCTAGTATCAATGGAATCATCCGAATTAAAACTCATCTTATTAAAGGATCAAAACAAAGAATTTATCCTGCAGTCCCCATCATAGCAGCTACAGCACATGCCAAAAGACATACGGCCAGGCGGTACGAAAAGTGAACGCAGCCGAACTGTCCTTTGTCATAACGATATCATCATTCATATTAAACAATCGGAATATCGAACTACGATCCGCATGAAAAACACAGCTCACGGTGTGCACAGAGCACTAAACTCAGTAGCTCCGGCAGCAAGCCGGACTTGGAATATGAAGAAAACTACAACAAAGAACACATTTCAGACTGAGCCTCAACGGTTCCTTCTGCCTATCCGCCATATTGTCAGGAAGTTCACTCTATACATGTTAACTCTTATCTGCCAAGCGTTCTTTTAAAAAAAAAAAGCTTTGTTTAAGCATGTCATTTTAATTGTAAAGCCCTGTTCTGACAAGACTTAACTTCTCAGTCACACCTATTTTCGGACCGCAAATTTCTCATTCGCTTTACAAGAGATTTCCATCGACATTGAGGTAGCCGATAGCTCGCCGGCAGCTCTAGCACTGAATGTGGTCTGACTGTGGACACAAAGGGATATCGTTGAGTTCGTTCTTCATTCCTTACGAGAAGAGGAAGAGGATGGGCAGAATATATGGATGGGAACCATAGTTTTTTTTCCGGGAAATTACGACAGCAGCGAATATTGTGACTATAGTACCCATACATGAATCGGTAGTCTGTGGAAACTATTGGTAATAGCACATAAATGTCGCTATATATAAAGGGAGCACTTACTTAATTAGTCACATAGTCTCGTATATGCTACTTTTGAGGTGAGTCATCAGCCTAACCCCAGCGCTACAGTGACCATACAGAAAAAGTTTCATGCTCTAAATCTTTATTCTTAATTTCACAGGCTCAAGCTCAAGCAAAGGCGGAAGAAAGGAAGAACTCGGACTTGCACATGAGGATTGGCAACGATGGTCTACACATCCTGACAGACAACAAAGACAACGGTCATCAACTAGACCAGCGAATGCTCATGCCACCTCAACAGACTCACCTGCCTTTATCATCTCTTCATGCCACGCCAGTCTATGACAACTATGATGACAGAATCGCTAGGGACGGATATGCTGGCAATATATATCAAAACAAGCACACACCAAATCTACCGGAATATCCCGGAAACCACAGTTCAGGGCATGCCCTGAGAGAACCTCCGGATGGACGCGTTGTTGATAGTTATAGTAGCATAAACGGAAGTAATATTTTAATTGCTCGCGATGACAATGTTCAAGGTCATTATAACGGCAGGAAAGATGACCCAACACAATCTGATCCGGTTAGACGACGCAAAGTGGGCCGAGATCATACAAACTACGTGTTACCTACTACCCTTGAATCATTTAATAAAAACAAGAAGAATAGCTTCGAGAACGACATTGACATTATAGATGGTCCACCTGGGTTACCATTCTCAGGGAACAACAATAACTACGGCAATGAAAAAGGATTAAAACTGGTTGTTGTAGATCAAACAGATGATGAGGATGACAACGCTAATGTTTTTAGTTACCAGGATGGTAGTAAATCTAAATTATTTAAAGAAGGATATAGAGCACGCTCTAACAATGACGTTTTCCCTATCGACAAGGAGGCTGTAGATAGAGATCTATATAAACAAGTATATGATCCCACTGCTGAAGTTGCCCATCCCAATAGAAGCCCACCATTGCAGGTGATCAATGGGCTTCCCACTCCAGCTAATCCCGGAAATGTGATCGCCGTCAATGACGCTCGTCTCGGAAAACATGAACACGGGTATAGTAGTGACGGCACCGCTAGACCAGGGTTTGTCTATCACGTGACGGATTATGACTCAGAGACAGTCATCGACGCAGAAAGATCGTCTCGAGCGAAACAAAAATACAACCCTCGTCGCAAGTCCTCATCTTTTACAAACATCCAACCTTATGATCAACTGCCTTCGATCTATGATAACCATGAGAAGGTCCGAAGTGATGACAGAGACACCTCACCTCAACAACTCTACTCAATCTCGCAAATGGACTACGACCGCTACACCAACAACACTTCTCAGCTGAGCACTGTCAGGGAGGACATGGATAGGACAAGTCCTGATAGATCCACTGTTTCTAACAAGCCACATGTCATATACAAGGACGCAATGAGTAGGACATTTATAGTCCCTTCCTCCTCTCTCCAGGACAGCAGTCAGCAGGACAGTAAAATCCCTGGGCCAGGATACAAGTTTCAAGTCAATAAATATAATGTGGCTAAAAGGGCGTCTATTCTGAACAGAGCCGAACAGCTGATTGACGCAAGGCGTGGCCAGTTGTATACAGACAGGTTGGTGATATTTCGTTGAACTTATTAATTGTTCTGTTCCATTACTGACATTTTTTAGGGTTTTAATCTAATGTCTACAGTGAAAATACAGTGTCTAACAACTACATTTACGAGATTGACATTAATTTGGCACGACAAATGAATCAATTTAAATATAGAGTAAGACTACTGTTTATTACATTTAATATACATTTTTCTTCTGGAGTGATTGTGAAACTAAAAACTTAAATAAACAGAACGGTTTGAGAAAGTATAGTACAAGATATGGAAATGTTTAACGTAAAATTATAGGACTTGCAACGAGAGAGAGCAAGTATCAAAAGAGAATACAATAAAATCATCACAAATAACTTAGACTCACACGAAGAGCACAAAATATTAGTAGATAAAATAAATTATGGAGTAATAGGAATATCACAAGATCTAACGTTCTGATCAAAATTATCAAATAGGGAATAGTGAAAGGTGGAATACAAAGAAGTAAAGAAAAGAAATGCTGAATTAATGACATCAAAAACTGAATGCGGTAAATGCTTGAACAAACTTAGAAACAAAGATGTGGTGCTAATGACTATATAATTCTCTCTCTGCGATCAGGACCCAATCAGAGTAGAATTCCAGCTCCTCACATGAACTCAGCTGTCAGGTTAGGTGTGTTACAAACAGAACATCACAATTAGAGTCTGCCAGATCCACTCTGATTGAACACCTGTTAAAAACGTTGCACTGTGTTCTGCGCCAGTGGCCCAGTGCATCCGATTTCAGCCAGCATTTTTTTCAGGTTTGCTTTCCCTAGCCTTTGATTGTCCCCAATCTTCCTGCAAGGCAGCAGGTGATCTTTTCTGTAGGGGGATTCTGCCCTTAGATGGTCGGCCCTCCCAGGTTTACGAGCACCATCTGCCCGAGTCACTAGAGGTGACTAACACAGACATGCACACACAAAGATATGAGATGTGACAAACACATACATGCACATAGCGATACGAGGCATGACTAACACTGATATGCATCAAGATATATGACACATGACTAACATAAACATACACATAAAGATATGAGATATGACTGACATAGACATGCACCCACAAAGAAATTACACATGTCTAACATGGACATGCACACAAAGATATGAGATATGACCAACATAGATAGGCACACACAATCTGAGTGATTTTAGCAGTGACACTGCAACGCACAATTTGCCCCGAACCAACCATCTACACAAGTTAGGCAGTTAGGTCATTAGCTTCCAATGTCGCAAACAAAGCCAGCAGAATAAAGACTTGATCTACAGCGGTGGTTAACGAAATGTGCACAAACAATTATTTCAAACCCGTGGTTACAATTCTAACAATCCGCCAACTCGCTGTGACAACAGACAGCGCGATGTTCAAGATCAGCATTGTATACACTACGGCTAGAACTCGGACGAACTTCCATCTTGGTGCGTCCTATATAATCTGGTCCAGGGGCTTTTCCTGCTTTCATATTGCGCAAGGAGTCTTCCACTTCTTCTTTGAGTACTTCTGGTCCTTCTCCATTATCCTTAAAATTTACTTTTGTTCCCTCATCATCATAAAGATCTATTGTATGTATTCTGTGCATTGGTCCCTTATGTTTTATTGTCCAATCACTAGTTCTCCTGTCCTCATATCCTCACAATAAAAGAACTAGCGGTAAAGCGATGTTTGGTGAACTAATCTTTTATGAACAACAACGTGAGATCCTTGCACCAATCGATGGCCTTCTACGCCGATCAAGATTTATATTGATGATATAGCTTTTACTTGTGAGAAAAATCAAGGTCTGGGACAGTTATGATCAGATTATTTTCATAAATACACAGACTATATAATTGTAGACGTTTGTGTATTTATGAAAATAATCTGATCATAACTGTCCCAGACCTTGATTTTTCTCACAAGTAAAAGCTATATCATCAATATAAATCTTGATCGGCGTAGAAGGCCATCGATTGGTGCAAGGATCTCACGTTGTTGTTCATAAAAGATTAGTTCACCAAACATCGCTTTACCGCTAGTTCTTTTATTGTGAGGATATGAGGACAGGAGAACTAGTGATTGGACAATAAAACATAAGGGACCAATGCACAGAATACATACAATAGATCTTTATGATGATGAGGGAACAAAAGTAAATTTTAAGGATAATGGAGAAGGACCAGAAGTACTCAAAGAAGAAGTGGAAGACTCCTTGCGCAATATGAAAGCAGGAAAAGCCCCTGGACCAGATAATATAACTAAAGAAGAGATTGAAGCCATGGGTGATTTTGGAATAGAAATAATAACAAAAATTTTAATGATATCTACAACAGCGGATATATACCAGACGACATATTAAAATCAATATTCATAGACCTACCAAAGAAATCTGATGCGATTGAATGCGATTGACCATCGCACAATGGGTCTTATGAGTCACATGACTAAGATTTTGCTAATAATCATCTTGCAAAGAGTGCGAAACAAAATCAGTCCAGAAATTAGCGATGAACAGTGTGGTTTTGTTAGAGGTAAAGGAACAAGCAATGCCATATATATCATAAGGTCTTTAGTAGAAAGAGCCATATTAGTGAAAATAGATCTATACCTATGTTTCATAAATTATACCAAAGCATTTGACAAAGTAAAGCACCAATAAATAAATACAATTTTAGAAGTCATAAACGTTGACAACAGAGATTAAGAATAATAAAGAACATGTACTAGCAACAAACAGCAGCCATAAGAAGTGGAAATCAATTGGGAATGTTTCAACAAATAAAACAGGGTGTTAGACAATGTTGTGTGCTGTCAGCAGATGTATTAAATATGTACAGTGAGATTATTTTAAGATCCATAATGGGCATGCATGGTATAACAACAGGAGGTCATAATATAAATGACCTCGGGTATGCTGATGATACAGTCTTAATCGCGAAGAGTGAAAATGATTAACAAGAAATGTTAAATATTATAGTGAAAGAAAGCCAAAAAAAGAACTCAGCCTCTGAAGCAAAAAGAAAGAAGTAATGGTAGCAACAAAGAAACAAACATCACCGTTATGCACAATAAAGACAGGTGGAGCAATATTAAATAAGGAAAATGATAAAATGAATTTAAATATATGAAAACAATATTAACCTCAGATAGTAGATGTACAATAGAAGTGAGGTGCAGAATAGATCAGGAATAAGCAGCTTTCCAGAAAAATGAGGAAGAAACTGTGTAATTCATTTTTGACGTTAGGGACATGAAAAAGAATTCTTAAATGTTATGTAGAGCCAGTCTTAACATATGGATGTGAATCATGGACGATAGGACAACAGACAAGAAAATCACTGGAGTCTGTAGAAATGTGGTTTTACAGAAGAATATTGAGAATACCATGGACAGCTAAGAAGAGTAATGAAAATGTTCTGAAAGAGGCCAAAACAAAGAGAGAGAGAGAGAGTAAATTTCCAATATTAGAAAAGAACAGTCATAATTTTTTTGGCCATGTGTTGAGAACGGAACAGCTGGAATATATTGTTACAACTGGGAAAATTTAGGGACGAAGTGACAGAGGGAAACAAAGAGAAAAGATACTAGACGGCTTAAGAGAATGGCTTGGCAGAAAGTCAACAACAGAAATGATAAATAACTGTCGAGATCGAAAGTTGTGGAGAGACATGATCACCCACCCCAGCAGGCACGTGACGTGATGATGATGACAGATAATATCGACGTGCATATTTTGCCTTGCTCGTCAAAAAGACGGAGAAACTAGGGGTTTCCCCTGAGTGCATTAGTTTTGATTCCAGTAAATTTTCAAAAACGAAGATACATATGGAACTTAAAAATCAAACATCTCCACTGCCTGATCATTAAAGGTATAACAGAGTCGAGAAATGTCACATAGATGACAACACACTTTATTATGAACGTATTCATGTGTGTATGTAGTGGCAAGTATGAATGTGTGTAATTATGTAAGTATGTGTGTATGTTTGTGTGTTCACAAGTTCTCCTGTTCAGCTTTGACTGTCTCATCCATAGCGCCTTGACCTTCTACCCGGGTATCTCTCACCACCACCCAAACTACAAGTAGAATCTATTTCTCTGTCCCTGACATATGTATTTTATATCGTCTCTATATCTGCGTATATTTCTCTCATTATTTTATATACAATTAAAATGGTTATTGAAACGATCAACGCTTTAACAATTATAATGATTGTGATATCCATTTTTTTGCTAAAATATCTTTTGAAAAAAAAATGAATGTTTAACTTTTGTTGTTGGATGTAGTTCTTAGTACCTGCTGTAGATGCTGTGTGTTGGGAGATGTTTATTTCAATGTGTCTTTTTTATTGACGTAACACGGAAGTTGTGTTGATTCTTATATTCACAGCCGGATTTAAATACCTAGGCACTGAGCATTTAAGGCCCTGAGCACTTAAGACCCTAAACACTTAAGACCCTGAGCACTTAAGATCCTAAACACTTAAGACCCTGAGCACTTAAGATCCTAAACACTTAAGACCCTGAGCACTTAAGATCCTAAACACTTAAGACCCTGAGCACTTAAGATCCTAAACACTTAAGACCCTAAACACTTAAGGCTCTGTGCACATACTATATCATGGTGCTCGCCCTTCCCATATTTAAGTAATTCGGAGTATGTGTGTGTTTGTGGGCCTCGGTGGCCTAGTTGGGAAAACCACCCAACTGGATTACCGACGTTCGGACAACCCGTGTTCGATTCCCGCTGGGAGCAGTGTGAGTTGTACTCGTGGCTGGGAAAAAAAATACCCCCACGGTCGACTCAGCCGTTGGCAGAAATGGGTACCATGGTATTACCCTGGGAAGGTGAGGAATGTCGCCTCGCATCTCGCATCTGAGTTTCGATGCTTGAGGAGACACTATACATAAATCTCCGAACATTTCTGGATAGGCGGCCGAGCACATATGGGTGGAAACTCGCGTGCTAAGACGCCGGTTCATGTCTCGTATTTTACCTTTACCTTTATGTGTGTGTTTGTCTTTTTTCCAACTGACATTTTGCAGAAAGTAAACAAATTTCACCGATGAGTACAAAGTTTCCCTGCTTTTATGTATGTGGGGACATTATTTTCCCCTTCTATTGAAGCTATATGACTCTTGGCGGAGGTCTGCACTCACCAAGTGTTATTATTATTATTATTATTATTATTATTATTATATATATATGTATGTAATTTTTTCATGTAATATGAGAGCTCCTTTGCGGTGCCCCCTTCCCTTGGTGCCCTAAGCACGTGCTTATTTTGCTGAACATTTTCCGTATGGAAGCTTTTTATCAACACAACAGAAGAGATTTCAGAGACAACATTTTTCATGGTTAAAAATCTAAAGAATAAATAGAGAAATAAATGTAGAATAAATCTACATATTTATATTTATCTAACATATAACATATTATATATGAGTTTTGAGATAACTAAACCAGGTATTAGATTTCATGCGAATCATGGACAATAGGACAACAGACAAGAAAATCACTGGAGTCTGTAGAAATGTGGTTTTACAGAAGAATGTTGAGAGTACTATGGACAAATAAGAAGAGTAATGAAAATGTCATGAGAGAGGTCAAAGCAAAAAGAGAGCTAATTTCCAATATTAGGAAGGTACAATCATCATTTTTTGGCCATGTAATGAGAAGAGAACAACTGGAATATATTGTAACAATTGAAAAAATTGAGGGACGAAGAGATAGAGGGAAGCAAAGAGAAAAAATAACTGACAGCTTAAGAGAATGGCTTGGCAGAAGGTCAACAACAGAAATGTTAAATAGCTGCCGAGATCGAAAATTGTGGAGAGACATGATCACCTACGCCAGTAGGCACGGTACTTGATGATGATGATGATTAGATTTCACCAGTACCAAGATGATACAAGACATGTAAAGAGAATATGGCGTGATGACGGTTCACATTAATCAAACTGAGAGCGACGCATTATGGGGCGAAAAGTGCGCGGCCGAAATCGGCATATTGACTCGAAACGTTCGGTAAGAGTTAATGATCCAACCCTGCTTACATTCTCCTGGTGACCAATACTGTTATATTCTCCCGGTGACGAATACTGTTACATTCTCCCGGTGACGAATACTATTATTTTCTCCCGGTGACGAATACTGTTACATTCTCCCGGTGACGAATACTGTTACATTCTCCCGGTGACGAATACTGTTACATTCTCCCGATGACGAATGCTGTTACATTCTCCTGATGACGAATGCTGTTACATTCTCCCGATGACGAATACTGTTACAATCTCCCGGTGACGAATACTGTTACAATCTCCCGGTGACGAATACTGTTACAATCTCCCGGTGACGAATACTGTTACAATCTCTCGGTGACGAATACTGTTACAATCTCCCGGTGACGAATACTGTTACAATCTCTCGGTGACGAAAACTGTTACAATCTCCCGGTGACGAAAACTGTTACAATCTCCCGGTGACGAAAACTGTTACAATCTCCCGGTGACGAAAACTGTTACAATCTCCCGGTGACGAATACTGTTAAATAAACGCAGGCCCAGCAGAGCCCTTTGCCATCCGTTCCTATTCTGGTTGGGCTTCTACATGTGTGTAAGGGACCCGCTCCCTACTATGGGGTTGCATCAACTTTTAATGAAATAACTCTGTTCTTGATGTCTTCTTTCTGTGGCAATTATTTCACTTTCTTCAACCACTGTTTCGTGCTAAAGAGATATTACACAAACATTGGATTCATGCATGAGTCAAACCATCATCGGGTTGCATGTCCTTAGGAGAACGTAACACTCACCACAGCCCGTCTGAAAGAATCTCTGTCTCTAACCAGATTCCCCACTTCTGTTTTCTTGTTCTAAGTCTCTTTGATATCTTGAAATTACCTTCTTGATCTGTCCCTGATGCGCTGTCCTGGAAGCATCCCTTCAATTATTTTTCTATCCAGCCCGCTGTGTCTTTTTACGTGTCCATAGCATTTATTTTCCTCTGCAGAATGTTGTTTATACGCCTTGTATTTTTTAGTGTTGCAGTTGAACCATCATCATCATGATCATCATCATGATCATCATCAAGTGCCAAGCCTGCAATCTTAGGAGATCAAACTTCTCGCCAACCTTCTGACTCTACAATTGTCCATCAATTATGTTTTTGGCCATTCTCTTACGATACTTGGTATCATTTATATCTCTCTCACTATTTTTCCTTCTCAATTTTTGCTGTTGTCACAATATATTCCAACTGTTCCATTCTCTCATCATAGCCACAACATTATGTTTCCTTTTGATATTAGAATTTGGTCCACTTGTTTCAGTATGCCCGGCTGAAATCAGGTCTATCCGCTGTATTATGCCCGGTTCGAATCTAGTCTACCTGGTGTATTATGGCCAGTTCGAATTTGTCTACCTGTTACATTATAGCCAGTTCGAATCAGGTCTACCTATTGTATTATGGCTAGTTCGAACCTGATCTACCTGTTGTATTACGGCCAGTTCGAACCTGATCTACCTGTTGTATTATACCCGGATCATGTATTTGTTTTCCAAACATTCACTCCCTAGGTCTGAGTCTAGCGATGAACTTGAAAGAATTGACGAAGATGAGAACGAGGATAGTGACCTGGTCGACGACATGAGTGGTCCACGTCATCGAGCTCTCAAGCATCTCCAGAGACGGGGGTATGACGACAGCACAAGTTATAACAGCAGTGATGACGTATTACATAACATGAGGTGAGTTATAGCAAATATTTTCTTGGTTTGTTCCTGCCAATTATACCTATATCAACGTTCATATATTGTATATTACAGACTCGTACATGAATGACTCCAACATTTGATATATGTTTACTATACATACAATAATGAATTTAAATATTTGGGAACTTCGTTAACCTCAGACGGAAGATGTAAAACAGAAGTGAGATGCAGAATGGCTCAGGCAAAAGCAGCTTTACAAAAAATGAGTAAGATACTATGCAATCCATTTTTGACAATATAAACAAGAAAAAGAATTTTTATATATTATGTAGAGCCAGTCTTACCATATGAATGTGAATCATGGACAATAGGACAACAGACAAGAAAATCACTGGAGTCTATAGAAATGTGGTTTTACAGAAGAATGTTGAGAATACCATGGACAGGTAAGAAGAGTAATGAAAATGTTCTGAAAGAGGTCAAGACAAAATGAGAGCTAATTTCTAACATTAGGAAGAAACAATCATTATTTTGTGGCCACGTAATGAGAAGAGAATAGCTGGGATATATTGTTACAACTGGAAAATTGGAGGTACGAGGAGATAGACGGAAACAAAGAGAAAAGATACCAGACAGCTTAAGAGAATGGCTTGGCAGAAGGTCAACAACAGAAATGATAAATAACTGTCGAGATCGAAAGTTGTGGAGAGACATGATCACCTACGCCGTCAGGCCCGGTACTTTATGATGATTATACATACAATGACTTAGTCTTTATTTCGGACTGACGCTATCGCAGTTGGGGTAATCCCATATCCGCTCTACCGCCCGTTCCAGCAACCCTCGATGCGTCCGTCTACTGATTGTTCTTGCCCTACATGGATTGACAATGAAGATGCTTTTTCCTGTTTCTGCCCTTTGTGGCGCTGTGCTGCACCATTCTTTTAACAAGTGGATTATCCTTAGTTACCCGTTCGCATCCAGTACGAAATGTTCTTTTTCAGCCCTCGCAATGTCATACGAGACCAATTTTAGGGTTTAAAACAACTTAAACGCAGACATGTATTTATTAAACATATATTGACTTAAACAGCACACGTGTATTTATTAAACACATATTGACTTAAACAGCAGACATGTATTTATTAAACATATATTGACTTAAACAGTAGACATGTATTTATTAAACATATATTGACTTAAACAGCTGGACCAGCGATTATGTTGTCCTGGAACTGGGAAACTACTCCTAGCTGATAGCTTAAACAGAATCAATGTAACATAAGTGGTCAAGATCTTTCGCTATTGTTTCACACAAATATGAAATGTTTCACACAAAAATGAAATGTTTCACACAAATAAGAAATGTTTCACACAAATATGAAATGTTTCACACAAATATGAAATATCTCACACAAATAGGAAATGTTTCACACAAATATGTAATGTTTCACACAAATATGAAATGTTTCACACAAATATGTAATGTTTCACACAAATATGAAATGTTTCACACAAATATGAAATGTTTCACACAAATATGAAATGTTTCACACAAATATGTAATGTTTCACACAAATATGAAATGTTTCACACAAATATGAAATGTTTCACACAAATATGTAATGTTTCACACAAATATGAAATGTTTCACACAAATATGAAATGTTTCACACAAATATGAAATATTTCACACAAATATGAAATGTTTCACACAAATATGTAATGTTTCACACAAATATGAAATGTTTCACACAAATATGTAATGTTTCACACAAATATGAAATGTTTCACACAAATATGACATGTTTCACACAAATATGAAACGTTTCACACAAATATGAAATGTTTCACACAATATGTAATGTTTCACACAAAATGAAATGTTTCACACAATATAAAGTGATCTCACAAATATCACACTTCTCCCAGATACCATCCACGGGGTCCTGTGTCTCAAGCTGCCAGAAGAGCTCGACTGACTTCTGTCAATGCCCGACTCAAGAAGCAGAAAAGAATGCGGGCGTCACGGAGACAGGTAAGCGTTAGTTACCTTTGTAGAAAGAACATGCTGTACCCATCATCGCAGAACAGATCATGAAGTGTTGGAACGAGAACTGTTCTATACTCAGATCATATAAGCCTTCTAGTGTGCAACCCGTGACTGTATTATTAGATGTAGCAACATGCCGAATTTCGCCGCACATGCCTGATCGTTTCGCTTCCTCACTTGCTGCCGCTAAAAGAGCCATGGACAGTAGACAAACAAATGAAAAGACGATTAGAGGCCACAGGGATGGGATTTCTCAGAAGAATGTTGAAAGTTCCCAGGACAGCTACAAAGACCAATGAGGAAGTTCTCAAAGAGACCAACACCTAAAGGGAGCTCCTAAAAAAAACATCAGAAAGAAGCAATCACAATTTTTCGGGCACATCATGAGAAGATGAAAGTTGGAATACTTGGTCACAACTGGCAAAATAAAAGGAAAGAGAGATCGTGGACGACAAAGAGAGAAAATACTGGATAGCTTGGTGTCATGGCATGGAAAACAGTCAACAACAGAATTGATACGATGCACTGTGGATAGAAGATTGTGCAGGGGCATGATCGCCTACGCCAACCGGTATGGCACATGATGATGATGAAAAGAGCCATCCATCCATCCATCCGTCCGTCCGTCCGTCCGTCTCTCTACCTACCTACCTACCTACCTACCTGCCTGCCTGTCTGTGGTCCTGTCTGTCGTCGAACTGACTGTCTATCTATCTATATGTCTACCGAGCTGTCTTTCTATCTTTCTGTCTGCTTGTCTCTTGTCCTTTGGAGCCGAAGACAGCACTTAGGTCCCAAATTCTTAACTTTCTAGGTTCGACAGATTTTTGTTACCAAGCAAAGTGCTCTAGATGTCAGCAATTGTGCCTATATATTATTATTCATTATTCTTCTCTTGTTATTTCTCTCTCTATTTTCTCCACTAATACAGCCTCTCATGTTGCGTATTTTATTTCCTCTTTATTACTCCTCCACTCGAGTTACTCTTAAACTTTATTATTCGTTTTTGTTTCCTAACAAGGTGGAAACATCTCCATGTTGTCCTCCCTTAAAAGGGTGTTAAAGTGGCATAATTTGCGTTCTGTCGCAGTTTGCAGCAAGCTGCATATCTGTTCTTTTCGGCAAAAGTACATCCGACTTCAGTAAGGCATTTTCTATAGCTTTGTTTCCTACCCTCTTGTACAGCTACTCGCTAGGTTAGACTATGTAACCTGTTTCTAGGGTCATCAATATTATAAGAGTCCAAATATGTTTGATCAGCACTTGTTCAAAACTCCTGATGTGGTTCAGCTGCTAAAAACCATTAGAATTAGCACTGCTCAGCGTCTCAGCCCCATTATTTTATCTTACTCATCACAATCTCAGTATATCTTCCATCAAAGTAGATATTTGAAAAAAAAAAAAACTTTAAACAATAAACAATCGTTGTTTTTAATTCGATTTTTTCATGAAATATAACAGGAAATAAAAAAAAAAAAACTGCTGTGCTCTTTACTGAACGAAACAAAAGCACGTTATGATAACAAATCTAGAAACAGATAAATCACTTTACGGTATCAGTGTTGAGTTACCCTGTCCTGCAGAGGTCCATATGATATCAGTTGCGTTCTCGTCCGCTATACTTGCAGCGGTTACAGACCCAGTAGTGTCAGTACCAGCCACAACGGGACCTGTTGAGATGGTCATTCTGCCAGATGTTGTAGCTTCATTAGCCCAAGATGCAGTTGTGTCTGCGATGCTGGTTGTGGGCGTGGCTGGTGTGTTTACTGCGGTTGTCATGGTTACAGGAGCATAACAAGTTTTGCCAAGGGGGCATGTGTCACTGGCCACCTGTGAAGCAAGGATATTTTGAAAGAAATGAAAACACAAAATTCTAACAAATTATAATTAAAATTTAACTGAATGACAAATATTTATGAACGCATTCGTTACAAACACACATTTATAAACAAACGTACATATATATGACCTTCAGTGTTTTACTGACGGTTGAAAACACGCAGATGCTGGTCTACAGTCGTGCTTGCACATAGCCATCAGTTTTTTTCAAAGTGCACGGGAAAAAAATAATAAAACCAGATGGAGCTATAGGCGGCTGACGTCACTCTATACACAACCCCACCCTCCCCATCCCCCAGCTAGTAAAACTGTAAACTACACACTAGTTTGAGGTTTTCCGGGAGTTTTCTGGCATCCCGTAGGCCTTTGTAACTCTGTAGATGTTTATGGACTGCCCGACGCTGTTTATCTGAGCAAGTTCCTTCAAGGCTGATCTTGCCGATGTTGGGATGGCAGGTCCAGCTGTAGGACAAAAAAAGACAGTTTTATATCGGAGGTTATTGCCTCTTTTCTCTTGCTTCCTTTTTATTCTTATTTTCTCTTCATTTCATTCTCAAATTTTAGCATACTGTATATACACTCGGTGGTCTAGTTGTGAAAACCACTCGACTGGGTTGCCTACGTTCGGACAACCCGTGTTTGATTCCCGCTGGAGGCAGTGTAAATTGTACTCGTGGTTGGACCAAAACATCCCCCCCTTCCCCCCTCCCTTGCGGTCCAGGATAATACTCTGGAAAGGTGAGGAATGCCGCCTCGCATCGTGAGTTTCGATGCTTGAAGTGACACTATCCAGAAGACTTCGAAAACTTCTGGATAGGCGGCCGAGCACATATGGGTGAAAGACGTGACATTGAGTGCTGTTCAATGGCCGACGTTAGAATTGTTTGACGCAAGTTATTTACATGCTGAAACGCATTAATGGATTGCTCCGTCAAGTCGACAGAAAATTTTCCTCTCTGAGGAATTTGCACCGTGTTTCGTTCGTTGTGAGCTAACCGCAGGGTTTGTTGTTTGATGTGTGACGGGGATAATTCGACGACTAACTGCGTGTTTATATGTTTGATTGGTGTCGAGAACGATATCCTAACATCATCAAGCGCTATACATTTTTTGTTATCAATATGACGATCATCATTTTCGGGAGGATGTGAACTTCCATGGTATATGGTGGATAGGCAGGAACCATTGAAGGCCGTGTCTGAAAAGTGTTCCTTGTTGCAGTTTCCTCATATTTCAAGTCCGGCTTGTTGCATGAGCAACTGAGTTAAGTGCTCTGTGTGTCTCATCCGTTTTGATCATGTGTCGATATCCCGATTGTTTACGATGAATGATGATATCGTATGACAGGGAGGAGTTGGCTGTGTTCACTTTCTGCGCGGTTTCGCCTTTTGTCTTTTGGCGTGTGCTGAGACTGCTATGATGGGGACTACAGTTACCTTTCTTTGTTTGGGAGATGAGTTAGAAATTCGGATGATTCCAATGGCACGGACGGTTGAGCAATTATGGATTTTAATTCTTTCCTTCCATAACCAGTAACCAATAACCAATATGGGTGAAAACTCGCGTGCTAAAATGCCGATTCAAGTCTCGGATTTTACCTTTATGTATATCTTTTCCGTGTGCTACGGTCATCTACTGCCTTTTAATAAACATATACAGGTCTAGAGATAAGGCGTCGGCCTCTGAACGTTGTAAAGGTCTCGAGTTCGAATCCCGCTACAGGTGGTGGGAATTTTCATTTCGAATCCACGGTTTTTTCGTTGCCCTTCCCTCCCCATTCTACTAGATAGTCAGATCCTATCTCCAGCCCTCTAGGATAAAACCGAAAAGCAGAATGTCTCGTGTACACACACGCACGTTAACGAAACACTGACATTTAAAAGTCGAAAAGAGTAGACACAACATTGCCTCTTTCCGAGCAAATATTGTTAAATTTGAGATCCTTGCATGCAAGGCGGATGTTTTGGATCGAAGGGTGCAGATAGCGCTGCTTGTCGTAAACTAGCATCACATCGCATCAACGTCTGCATAACGGGTGAACGTAAGAACAATAAGAAATATCTGAAGCTGTGCCAGTACAGTATTGTGCTTTTATTGGCGTTATCCAAATCAGTGCATCAGGTACCCATTTCTTTTTCAGAATAATTGGCTTGAGTGCTTTATGTAATGAAAGTAATTGTTGAAATAATGATAGTATTAAGTGCTCATTAAAAAAAAATAACGTTTACAGTAACTATTATCCCATAATTTAAAAGTAAATCGTAACACAACAGACAATATAAATGAAGCTCTGGTGTTCTTTTGTATTGTCGTTGTCAGCGATCATAACACGAGAGTTTAAAGTCGCCACAATTCCAGTTATCACAAACTTATAAAACATGTAACTCGGACCGTTAAGTTCAAAGTTTACTAGAACTTGTTTTGGAACGTTCTTGTTGAAAAAGCTCTAGTAACGTTCATCATCATCATCATCATCATCATCAAGTACCATGTCTGAGACGCAGGTGATGATGTCTCTCCACAACTTTCGATCTCGACAGTTATCTATCATTTCTGATCTTGATCTTTTGCTTAGTCATTCTCTTAAGCTGTTTGGTATCTTGTCTCTTTGCTTCCCTTTATCTCTTAGCTCCTCAATTTTCCCAGTCGTTACAATATATTCTAGTTGTTCTCTTCTCATTACATGGCCAAAAAATGATGATTGTCTCTTCCTAAAATTGGAAATTAGGTCTTTCTTTGCTTTGGCCTCTTTCAGAACGTTTTCATTACTCTTCTTATCAGTCCATGGTATTCTCAATATTCTTCTGTAAAACTACATGTCTACAGCCTCCAGTGATTTTCTTGTCTGTTTTCCTATTGTCTATGATTGACATCCACATGTTAAGACTGGCTCTACATAACATTTAAGAACTTTTTTTCATTTTTCTATTGTAAAAAAAATGGATTGCACAGAATCTTCCTTATTTTTTGAAAAGCTGCTTTTGCCTGAGCTATTGTGAATCTCACCTCTGTTGTACATCTACCATCTGATGTTAACATTGTTTCCAGGTATTTAAATGTATTTACCTGTTTTAATATTGTCCCATGTGTCTTTATTGCGCATTGCGGTGCTAATAACTTTAGTTGATAACAGTTGTAATCATATTTGTAATCAGTAATGGTAGTTGTGGTAGTAGTTATTGTATTCGCTACTGATGAAATAATAGATTTATTACTAATACTTATTAAAAATAATAAATATTATAAAACACAATGCCATAGTTGGTAAGTAATATAATACATTATCAATCAAAATATTCAAGTGACTGAAAGAAACTAAATGGGGCCTGTTGACGAAAAATGAAATCCGGTAACGTGTAACTTGTAGTTTGTGGAGGTGCATTATAAATATCACAGTAGGAGGTGACATCATTTGGAAACGAGGGAGTGAGTTCCCAATGTTGTTGTAACTATTTCTTCCTCACCTCTGTAAGCCAGACGTACTTACTCCTTTATCTGCTGCATCGCCTGGAGAACGTTTAAACCCTTGTTAACCAAGACCTTGTTCACCACGACCATGTTCACCAAGACCTTGACGTCAAGACCTTGTTCACCACGACCATGTTCGCCAAGACCTTGTTCACCACGACCATGTTCACCAAGACCTTGACCACCACGACCATGTTCACCAAGACCTTGACGTCAAGAACTTGTTCACCACGACCATGTTCACCAAGACCTTGACGTCAAGAACTTGTTCACCACGACCATGTTCACCAAGACCTTGACGTCAAGACCTTGTTCACCACGACCATGTTCACCAAGACCTTGACGTCAAGACCTTGTTCACCACGACCATGTTCGCCAAGACCTTGACCACCACGACCATGTTCGCCAAGACCTTGACCACCACGACCATGTTCGCCAAGACCTTGACGTCTAGATCATGGTCGCCAAGACCTTGCTCACCACGACCATGTTCGCCAAGACCTTGACGTCCAGACCTTGTTCACCAAGACCTTGTTCACCAAGATCTTATTCGCCAAGACCTTGTTCGCCTAGTCCTTGTTCGCCAAGACTTTGTTCACCAAGACCCTGTTCGCTAAATCTTATTTGTTAAGACCTTGCTCACCAAGACCTTGTTCACCAAGACCTTGTTCACCACGACCTTGTTCGCCAAGACCTTGTTCCCCAAAACAGTTCAGGCAAAATATTACAATATCAACTAGACCCTAAAAAGCATTGAACGATAATAATAAAACATGCTGATTGAAAAACAAATGTTTAAGAAGAAAAGAATACTCAAATACGGCCCAAAAATATTTGTAGTGACCAATGTTGTAATGGAAGATTAAATAAAAGCAAAAAATAAATGACAAATACGAAGATAGAAGGACGTATATGTAAAACTCGTATATATATAATGTGGAGGACATCAATGAGAGAGAAGAATTGAAATGGCTTATTTCTGTTCTTTAGAAGAACATTAGAATACATGTTGGTCACTAATTGCCTTTTTTTCATCTGCACCGATAGGTGAAATTAATAGCAAAAACGAAACAGGCAAATAACTGCAATGCTATGGTAAGGCAGGTGACAAGGTGTGACAACTTTACAAAGGAGAACAAGTCAAAAAGATTTGAAATAAAACTTGCCTCTGTCATGTTCTCTCCAGGCACAACATCCAGACATACCATTCCTTTGGCTTGATCGCAAACTGTGAAAAATAATAGAGCTATAAAAATAAAGTGTGTATGACAAGTAGGAAATTAATGAATTCAAGAATATTAATTTGATATTGTGTGGTAATTATATGAGAGCATTGACAGCTGCTAGGCTTGTGGGTGAAAGGAATTTCTAGTGTAGTAAAGTAAATTGCCCGGTCACGACACTTGGCGTATAGGGAATATGGTGTTAGTGATCATAATTTGTACAGACCTTCGGTTTTACTTTCACAGAAAAAATAAATCAGTACCCATTTTAAATTGGGTGAACCCGAAACCGTCGATCTGGATCGAACCCGAGCTATTGTCCTTTGTAGTCCAGTTCACTAACCACTGAGCTATCGCGGCTCCCATTTCTTGTGTACCTGCTGGTTTTTTTTTTTTTTTTTTTTTAATAAAAAAAAAATTAGAGTTCGTTCAAAAGTTACAGGAGTAATTTTAGTTTTTTTTCTTTTCTAAGGACCGGTAGCGAAGTAGTTCATTGTGAGTAGTCTATTGTTTCCTGCTCCTGTGAGTAGTCTATTGTTTCCTGCTCCTGTGAGTAGTCTATTGTTTCCTGCTCCTGTGAGTAGTCTATTGTTTCCTGCTCCTGTGAGTTGTCTATTGTTTCCTGCTCCTGTGAGTAGTCTATTGTTTCCTGCTCCTGTGAGTAGTCTATTGTTTCCTGCTCCTGTGAGTAGTCTATTGTTTCCTGCTCCTGTGAGTAGTCTATTGTTTCCTGCTCCTGTGAGTAGTCTATTGTTTCCTGCTCCTGTGAGTAGTCTATTGTTTCCTGCTCCTGTGAGTAGTCTATTGTTTCCTGCTCCTGTGAGTAGTCTATTGTTTCCTGCTCCTGTGAGTAGTCTTGTTTCCTGCTCCACAACGCTGTTTTAAAAATAGTGTAAATCAATGAAAGTTAGTGAACATTCTTGTCGTAAACAGAATTTATTTTGGGATCGCAGAGACATAAAGGCAAACCAAGACTAACATCGACAAGAAATAGCAAAAGATGGAAAAGCTATGACAACTTGCACTATCAAAGCAAGAGATAAAGCGGAATGACGCTCCATGGAAACCAATATTCCAATGCGGAGACGGCACTCAATGATGATGAGGGACATTAAGTAATTTGGACACAGCTCAAGCTACACAAACAGTGTAGGCCAGGCAGTTACATGATTCTCCTCCTTTCTGTGAATCTAAGCAGCAAAGCAATAAGATGAAATAAGATTACTGTTACTGACATGGTAGGACCGTTGATATACTGTTAAATACATTCGTGCGTCTGAGCTGAAGCAATTTTAATTGCTTTCTCTAGTGTGTAACTGGCATGCTTCATACTGGGGAATTTGCTAAGGAGGGGATATGGTTGCTATGAAGTTGTACATTGTGCAATGAAATTGATCTTTGGACTAAACTAAACTAAACTAAACTAAACGATACATCTAATTAATTGGAGAAAATTCTCTTCTTTCTTTAACCCTGTGGATCGTTGGGGCACTACTGACAGAAGAACATTTGTCAACTTTCTCCATGATTCTCTATCTTCAGTCATTCTTTGGGACTCTGCTAAGTCGAGACCTGTCCTTTCTTTGATGTTATCCTTTAATTTCTTTATCTTTTTACGTCTCATATAAACTGGACATTTGCGTGACGAAAAAACTTAATAAACAACAAAGAATACAACTATAAAACGAAACTGAAAGACAAACAGGGAGATCACTAACATGAATGATGATTACCCAACTACTGTTGCAAGCTATTTATAAAAAATAATAATAAATAAGCGTTTACATTTCTGAACAATTTCACATAAAAATGGAGATCACAGAGTAAATGTAATTTAGAAAACTTGGTCAAGAAGATACATACGTTTGAGTGTGCACATTTTGGCTTGCATTGCGTTGTTGACAGCGGTGCACGCCCATTGGTTCTCTGGAGTAGCGTTTATGCAATCAGCGCTTCGGTACTCACAAACCAGGTTATGTTTACATTCCCGCTGTCTCTGGATAATAACATTAAGAATAGCAAAGTGTTATATCTACTCAACACTCTTCTATGATGCAGAAACATGGACATTTGATATGAAAACAGTAACAACTGAAACCCTTAAAACGTGGAGTTTTAGAGAAAAAAAATGATAATATTAGGTGGACTGTGAAGAAAACAAAGAATGAAGTTTTGAAACTGCAGAAAACTGAAATAAGAACTCTTAAACACAATTTAAACAAAGCAAATGGTATTTCTTGACAAATAAAGAGACAACAACTAACTGAAAAAACATTTTTGAGGCGCACAAGGTAATCAATGCCGAGGTAGACAAACGCTGAATTTGTTCATCAACATCATGAGTTGGACAGGAGAAAGTGGCAGCGTGCATTATTTAAGAAAAGCAACAGAGTGAAATAGCGATCTGTATTAGTCAACTCTCGAGACATAAAGTGCACTGTCGGCTCAAAATAGCGATCCATGGTTAGCGGGGTAGTGTTCAGCCCTACCAAAGAAGGAGTAAGACGTCTCCTTTCCTCCGCTAGTCTTCGGGACACCCTTGGGCAAGGTGGAGCTCCCGTTTAACCCCCTTATTGGGTTATGTGAAGCCATTGGAGCAGGTGGTGGATGCTGTTGTGGGAGCAGCCGACAAGTAATACCGGCAATGATCCCCACTCCGTGATGGCAAGCAGATGATCTCATTTATAGAGACAATGGATGCGATCTCCGACTAGTACAGTCACTGTCAAGAAGGAAAGGAATGGCAACTACCTTCTTAAATTGACTTGAATAATCATGACAAACCACAACTTAATATCTACAGCTTACGACGTTGATGGGGACTCCACAGCCACCTCGTCGGGTAGGGAGCGTCATTTCCTACAGGTGACACCCGAACGTCATCATTATAACTAGTAATATGAACTTGGAACATTAGATTAGCATTCCAGGTTGGAAAACTAGAAAACATCAGCCAAGAAATGAAGAGAATTAAATTGAACATCTTGGGAGTAAGTGAAATGAGATAAAAAGGAGCAGAATTATTGCAATGCGACAGTGGGTATGTAATTTAATCTGGGGGAACCAAACACGAAAGAGGAGTAGGCATCATGTTAGATAGAGAAAGAAGCAAAACAGTGAAAGGATTTTGGTCAGTATCAGATAGAATTCAGCTAGT
This sequence comes from Megaustenia siamemsis, assembly GCA_032433765.1. NCBI lineage: Eukaryota > Metazoa > Mollusca > Gastropoda > Stylommatophora > Ariophantidae > Megaustenia > Megaustenia siamemsis. The sequence goes on from JAVIAB010000088.1 coordinate 44,936,527, forward strand.
AAAATTGAAAGGTAGACCAATGGATGTCAACCTAATTCAAATGTATGCACCAACAAGTAATAACGAAGAAGAAGACATTGCCACTATTTACAACGAGCTAGAGATGACCATGGAACAGTGTAAATTCCAAGAAATAACTATTTTATTAGGAGATTTCAATGCAAAGGTAGGAATAGCTAAAGTGCAAAATGTGACTGGGGGACATGGCCTTGGAGAGATGAATGATAGAGGGGATAGATTGGGCAAGGGCACATGAAATGATTATAGGTAACACCTGGTTCAAACAATACCCTAGGCGACTTTGGACATGGCAAAGCCCAGACAAAAAGGTACACAATCAAATTGATTTTATACTGGTACAGAGAAGATTCAGGAATGGGCTATAACATCTGTTAAAACAAGGCCAGGAGCAGATTGCAATAGTGACCATGTACCAGTATTTGGAAAGATAAGAATAAAACTGCGGAAGGCACAGAAATCACCAAGAAATATAAAAATAGAACTAGATATGCTAAGAGTAGATAAATAGAGGAGTGATAAGTACAGTACGATAGTACAAAATAGATATAATGCTATTGAGAAAATACAGGACATCCAGGAGCAGTAGGAAATGCTCAAACAATCGATTCAACAAACATCAAAAGAAGTAAAACAGAGACTAAAAGAATCAACAACAAGAAATATAAATGGATGACAGAAGAAATATTACAACTAATGGACGAAAGACGAAAACATAAAAAATAAGAGCGGACATACAAAATATTACACAAAGAGTTCCAAAACAAATGTAGAGAAGCAAAGGAAAGATGGTTAAAGCAGAAATGTGAAGAAATGGAAAAACAACAAAAGAAAGACTCAAAATTTATGCACAATCAATAAAATGAATTAACAGGAAGAAAAGAAGTCAAAGTTTCAGGATGTGTGAAATCAAAGGAAGTAAATATAATAATGGAACAGGAGAAGACAATGGAAAGATGGACAGAATATATCAGTCAACTCTATGATGATGAAAGTCTAAACAATTCAAACAAAGACACAGGACCGCCAATAATGCTGAATGAAGTGGAGGACGCAATTCAACACATGAAAAGAGGCAAAGCTCCAGGTCCCGACAAAATAACAATCGAAGAGGTAAATAAATTAGGAGAGCTGGGAGTACAAGTCATAACAAAACTACTCAATGACATATATAACACTGGACACATACCCGAAGATCTACTAAAATCTATCTTTGTAGCCATACCGAAGAAGTCAGGAGCCACTGATTGTGAAGACCATCGCACTGTTAGTCTCATGAGCCATATAACTAAAATATTACTAAGAATCATCATGAGAACGTGTAAGGATCAAAATAAAACCAGAAATAAGTGAGGAACAATGTGGATTTGTGGAAGGAAAGGGCACCAATAATGCAATATACATCTTTAGAACATTGATAGAAAAATCTATAGAGGTAAAGAAATACCTATATATGTGCTTTATAGACTACACGAAAAAAGCATTTGACAAAGTAAAGCATGTGGAAATAATCAATATGCTGGAAAAATTAAATATTGATGGCAAGGATCTACGAATCATAAAAAAGCATGTACTGGCAACAAAAAGCAGCTATATGAATTAACAACCAAACAGGACAATTCCAATATTTAAAACAAGGAGTCAGACAAGGCTGTGTTCTGTCGCCGGATGTGTTTTCACTTTACAGGGACATTTTATGAGAACAATAGTAGACAAAAAAGGAATTGAAGTCAACGGTCACAACATACATAATTTGCGATATGCGGAAGGCACAGTCTTAATAGCAGAGACAGAGAATGAACTACAAGAAATGATAGACATAATAGTAAAAGAAAGAAATAAGAAATGTCTCAGTCTGAATAGTAAGAAAACAGAAGTAATGGCCATATCAAAGAAACAATCATCACAATCATGCAGCATAAAAATAAACAGGACAAATCTGAAGCAAGTACGTTTGAAATACTTGGACACAATAATTACATCAGATGGGAGATGCACCACAGAAATAAAAAGCAGAATAGTTCAAGCCAAAATAGCATTCCAGAAAATGAAAACTATCTTATGCAACAAATATATGTCAATAGAAGTGAGAAAGAGAGTTCATCGGTGCTATATAGAACTAATTCTGACCTATGGAAACGAATCATGGACAGTAGACAAACAAATGAAAAGACGATTAGAGGCTACAGAGATGGGATTTCTCAGACGAATGTTGAAAGTTCCCTGGACAGCTAAAAGGACCAATGAAGAAATTATCAAAGAGGCCAACACTAAAAGAGAACTCCTAAAAAATATCAGAAAGAAACAATCAACATTGTTCGGGCACATCATGAGAAGATGAAAGTTGGAATACTTGGTTACAACTGGCAAAATAAAAGGAAAGAGAGATCGCGGACGATAAACAGAGAAAATGCTGGATAGCTTGGTGTCGTGGCATGGAAAACAATCAACAACATAACTGATACGATGTACTGTAGATAGAAGATTGTGGAAGGACATGATCGCCTTCCGGTATGGCACATGATGATGATGGTAGTCAACCCTCGAAGTATAGAGTGCACTGACTACTCAAAATAGTGATGCACGGTAGTCAACTCTCGAAGCAGTAAGTGCACTGACGGCTCAAAATAGCGATCCATGGTAGTCAATCCTCGAAGCAGTGAGTGCACTGAGGGCTCAAAATAGCGATCCGTGGTAGTCAATCCTCGAAGCAGTGAGTGCATTGAGGGCTCAAAATAGCGATCCATGGTAGTCAATCCTCGAAGCAGTGAGTGCACTGAGGGCTCAAAATAGCGATCCATGGTAGTCAATCCTCGAAGTAGTGAGTGCACTGACGGCTCAAAATAGCGATCCATGGTAGTCAATCCTCGAAGCAGTGAGTGCACTGACTGCTCAAAATAGCGATCCATGGTAGTCAATCCTCGAAGCAGTGAGTGCACTGAGGGCTCAAAATAGCGATCCATGGTAGTCAATCCTCGAGGCAGTGAGTGCACTGAGGGCTCAAAATAGCGATCCATGGTAGTCAACTCTCGAAGCCGTGAGTGCACTGACGGCACAAATGGATGATCATAATAATATATGTAAGGACTGGGGGCAAAAGTGAAAGTTGTGGATGAGAATTAGGATATATGAGGTAACTTTTAAACAGAGAGATTGACACATATAGAGGAACTATAAATAAACATATAACAACACATGCATATAAACACACAGAATGATATAAATTAACTCATTAACTCCGGAATCTTTTTGCTACTTTTTTACGCAGGTGTCTGCGCGGAATTACCAACAATCTGACGTCAGCAGGTTCATAATTTATTTGTCAAATTGTTAAACCAAATGAAGGAAAAGCTTGGGGTAGTGTGAGTCGTACTCGTGGTTGTAAACAAAAAAAATCCACACGGTCGACCCAGCCGCTGGCAGAAATGGGTAAAGTAGAAAGTAAAGTAACCCCGTCACGCCAAGTGGCGTATAGGGAATATGGTGTTAGTGACCATAAATTTTAATGACCTTCGACATATGATTTTTGGGGTAATGTCGTCGGTATTACGCCCGTGCCGCTTCACTTTCTCAGAAAAAAATTAGAGACCCATTAAAGGCTGGGTGAACCCGGAGGCCGTCGATTGGATCGAACCCTACCCCTTGTTTTTTGTAGTCCAGTGGCAGAGATGGGTATCAGGGTATTACTCTGGGAAGGTGAGGAATGGCGCCTCGTATCGTGAATTTCGACGCTTGAAGCGACAGTATCTAGAAGTCTCCGAACATTTCTGGATAGGCTGCCGAGCACATATGGGTGGAAACTCGAGTGCTAAGACGCCGGTTCAAGTCTCGTACTTGACCTTACAAATATTGACAAATCAGGAGCAAGGGACACAATCAGGGCGATAGTGGCATACGTTGTAACACATGCGTGTAACACACCCACGCATACACACAAAAATAACACACACATACAGGCACACATATGTGTACACTTCTTCTTAATAAGTACACTGTTATTTTAAAAACGTGTACGCACAGAAAAACATATACACTAAGCAGACAAAATGATATAAAGGTAATATCCACAACTCCTGTGTGCACATATACTTGTTACTTCCTGCACTGTACAGTGGCTTTAAACTGGATGCAAAGTTGGTGACGTTTATCACATAAACCTACACGTCGATCAACCCAAGTCCCGTATGTTCGTCCTGTTCTCGTTGCCGCCTCGATGAAGATGATAGAGCTGATGCAGACATTGAAGAGAAGCACGAGCCCAGTGGTTGGTAGCACGCCTCCCATTATTTAATGTCTGTGAAGAGACCATATACATAACACAGTTAGGAGACCAGCAAAACGGATATGATCATATCTTCTTTATTACCGTCGATGCAGTACATGTTTACTGTAGCATTTAGGTAATACGGCACTTTCATCTTTCTTTCTTTCTTTCTTTCTTCTTTTCTCTTTTCACTGATACCTAAAAGGTGTCGTTGTTATATCATTTGTTGTTCTTGAGCTGCTCGAACTGTATGAATCAGTGATTTCCCTTTGTTGTTACATGTCTCTGTCACTGAATCTATCCATCTTCTTCTGGGTCTTCCTCTTGGTCTTTTTCCATGCATTCTCGAGAAGAACGCCCTTGATGGTGATTGGTGAGGATTCATTCTGGCCAGGTGGCCAAACCATTTAAGTTGTTGTTGTTCTATATATTCTTGGCAGGGTTTAGTTCCTACCATTTTTCTTATGGTTTCATTTGGTATTATATCTCTTCTTGTGTTGTTTGTTACATTTCTCAAGCGTCGCACTACGGCACGTTTCGGTCAAAATACATCAAGTTGACATCGTTGCAGACATCGTGTGAAAGAGCAAGAAGAACGTTTTTTTTTTATTTTTTTTATAACCACGATCTCAGAGTAAGGGAGGTTGAGTAAATAGTCCTTTCGGAAACGGACAAGAAAGTATGACATATTGTTGTTCAGATTATATCCTTGAAAGAACACATGATTCCGTTAACAAGAACACATAATTAATCACTCAATTAATCAAAATCTTTGTAAACTTTATGGCAATTTTAGGTCCTTCCTTTAAAGATTCCTGGATTGTTTTCCTCTTTCGCTGTCCGTGTTGTGTAACTTGTGTAGCTGTTGTGTTGGGTATTTGATCAGAGAAGGAGAAACAGCCGGTGGAAGAGCCACACTCACCTACAAGTGATCTAGTTATTTAATGAATTATTGTGTTGTTTTGTGCTTTAAGGGGGCCACGTAGGCCAGTGCATTTTAAGTTAGTCGGTCAAAGACAATAGATTTTTTATCCCTGACTGAGGATTCTAGGTTCGTTCTTCTTTCATTGGGTACTGGACTTTTTTTTGTAGAAGAGGAAAAACAGTGCTGGCATAACCACTGGCACAAACACTGGCATAAACACTTTACCAAAAATGTGTTGACGATTCAATGAAACAAATTAAAGGAAATGAATCAGTTTGAAGGTCATGTTCTGAGAATGCATAAGCTATACCAAGAGTAGGGTCAAGGCAAACTAATGTAATCACATGCATAAAAATGCGAAGCTGCAGAGAAACTAATAAATATAAAATATATCGTTCCTGTTAAAGGCCTATTGTGCCGAAATATCGTTCTGGTTTGTGTTGTCCACTTGTCACGTGAAGCTTTAACAATTAGCGTTTTTTTTCTATTTATTTATATATATATATTGTTTTTTGTTGTTGTCATTTCTGCTATACCAAGAGTAGCTCTTCGTAAGACTCCAGATGTCAAGAGATCAAGAGCAAAGTCGCCAAATGTGACGGGGCATATAATGGTTGAAAGAGAATATAAAAAACAACTCCAGAAAAGTCGTTTCATTAGAGGTGGGCTTGAAAAGCTGACTCAAGAGAGACAACTGTGGAGATCTCTGGCATTAAAATTATATTCCAAAAGGCAAGAAGGGAACTAAGTAAGAAAGTAACACAACTTTGTCTCTACGCCAGGTGGGCGTTCCGGAACTGTTTCTTTTCGTTCATTAAGTAAACAGTTAACGATCCTGAGATTTATTGCTAGTCAACAATTAGACCTAAAAATGTGTTCAGAATATTTGTCACAGAAAGAAAAGAGTTTCCCAGGGAGAAACGTGCCATGCCAGGCCTCGGTGTAAAATAAGTGAAAAGAACCCCGTCACGCCAAGTGGCGTGTAGGGAATACGGTGTTAGTGGCCGTAATTTTTACAGACCTTCGGCACATGATTTTTGGGGTAATATGGTCGGTATTACGCCCGTGTGGCTTTACTTTCCCAGAAAAAAATCCAGTACCCATTTAAGACAAGGTAAACCTGGAAGCCGTCGATCAGGATCGAACCCAACAGCTTGTCCTTAGTAGTCCAGTTCACTAACCACTGAGCTATCGCGGCTCCCAGGCCTTGGTGTAGTTAACAAAAAATGTCTGCGTGTTCTATTTATATAGTTACAGTTGCGAGATGGCAGGTAGTAATGTGTGACTTACGATATGTTTATGATCACGCCCACTGTGGACAAGTACACAACATACATGTATCAAGTATTCATGGTACAATGTAGTTTGTACACTCACATCCAAAATGATGTTAGTGTAATTTCTATCTCTTCCTGCAAGACAATACAAGGGGTAGCGGCCTTGGAGACAGCGTCGTCCCTCTGTACTACAGAAAGAGGAAGAAGAAGAAGCAGAGGTAGACGAGGAAAAGAAGAAGGAAGCAGAGAAAGTAGAAGAAGGAGAGAAAAAGCAGAAGCAGAGAAAGTAGAAGAAGGAGAGAAAAAGCAGAAGCAGAGAAAGACAGAAGAAGCAGAGAAAGAAGAAGAAGCAGAGAAAGTAGAAGAAGGAGAGAAAGTAAAAGGAGAGGAAGAAGCAGAGAAAGTAGAAAAAGCAGAGAAAGAAGAAGAAACAGAGAAAGTAGAAGAAGGAGAGAAAGAAGAAGAAGAATAAAGCAGAGGCAGAAGAGGAAGAAGAATAATCAGAGAAAGTAGAAGAAGTAGAGAACGTAGAAAAAATCAGAGAAAGTAGAGAAAGTAGAAGAAGAAGAGGAAGAAGAAGAAGCAGAGAAAGTAGAAGAAGTAGAGAAAGTAGAAGAAGAAGAGGAAGAAGAAGAAGCAGAGAAAGTAGAAGAGGTAGAGAAAGTAGAAGAAGCGGAGAAAGTAGAAGAAAGCACAGAAAGTAGAGCAAGTAGAAGAAGAAGGAGAGGAAGATGAAGAAAAAAGCAGAGAAAGTAGAAGAAGAAGAGGAAGAAGAAGTAGAATAAGAAGGAGATTCATTGCTTCAAATTACCATTAGACTTCAGGTACCTTCTGTGTGCTCATTATAATTTCCACTTGTATAAATAAAATATATCAATAGTTTCTTCTTCTGTTTACTTACGTATGTTATACAGCTACTATAGGCCATATATAAGCTATATATGAGGCATAAGTGATCCTTTTACTTGTCAACGTAATCACTACAATTTACTATTTGCTAAAAGTGGTCTGGTCTAGAGATGTGTCACTTGATAAAATAAATTAGAAGCAATTGTAGCGATCTTCAAAGAGCCATGCAATGTAAACACAAATTGTAAAGGCACACAGTAAAATAGAAAGACAGATATGTTTACAGCTATTTATAATATGTGGACTTTAAATATGGATGTGAATCATGGACAAGAGGACTACAGACAAGAAAATCACCGGTGGCTGTAGAATTGTGGTTTTACAGAAGAATGTTCGGAATACCATGGACAGCTAAGAAGAGTGATGGTAAGGTTCTGAAAGAGGCCAAAACAAAAAGAGTGCTAATTTCTAATATTAGGAAGAAACAATCATCATTTTTTGGCAATGTAGTGATAAGAGAACAGCTGGAATATATTGTGACAATTAGGAAAATTGAGGGACGAAGAGATAGAGGGAAGCAAAAAGAAAAGATATCAGACAGCTGAGAATGGTTTGGCAGAAGGTCAACAACAGAAATAATAAATAACTGTCGAGATCGAAAGTTATGCAGAGACATGATCACCTACGTCAGCAGGCACGATACTTGGTGATGATGATAATATGTGGAAACTTAGTAAAACTAGAAGTAGTTAAAGACGCCTTAAAACAAATATACAAACCTGAAACGAAGCGAAACAAATGGGGTACTATTATAGTGCGATCCTACATGTAAAGTATCCAGTGTTGGGGAATGACAAGATGTGAAAATAGCTTACAGGTGAAACAAGGCGTTGTTAAGATTAATGATGACAGTTTCGTGAGGACTGAGAAGCCAAGGAGGATACAATGAAAGCACGACTTTGTGTTGTCAGTGACACGAGTGTGTTCTTCACCTTCGTGAAGTGTGTACACCTGACATATGCAACACATGCGATCAAACCAGTATCTGGGTGGACCAAGACGCAGAATAAGCAACCAGAATGGTCAGCACAACAACTCAAAGTAGACAGATTCATTAGGATCAGCGGCAACTGTTGAACAACTTCCACGGTGCCTTTAATGTCCCGTCTAGTCAAGAAGGAATCGAAGAGAGAAAGCAACGATGAACATCATACCCACGTCAGCTAACATTGGCGATCATGTCCTTCCTCAATTCTCTGTCTTTCTAGTCGTATAACATTAACCCTGTTGTTGACTGTTTACCGTGCAATGACACCAAGCTATCTGGTATCTTCTCGTGGTAAAGGCATCAAGATGCATAGAGCTCCAAAGTTGCTGTAAAGCTGATGATAATTAGATTTCTCTGTATATCTTTATATATATATTTGGGTATTTGTTTATTATTCCAGCTGAAGACCTACTTGGCCGAAACGTCATTCGTTTTTGTTTTGTTTCTCACCTCGTAAAGCCATTAGCATACCACTTTTTCTCTCTCTGTCGCCACAGGCACCATCTCTCTCTGTCGTCACAGGCACCATCTCTCTCTGTCGTCACAGGCACCATCTCTCTCTGTCGTCACAGGCACCATCTCTCTCTGTCGTCACAGGCACCGTCTCTCTCTGTCGTCACAGGCACCATCTCTCTCTGTCGTCACAGGCACCATCTCTCTCTGTCGTCACAGGCACCATCTCTCTCTGTCGTCACAGGCACCATCTCTCTCTGTCGTCACAGGCACCGTCTCTCTCTGTCGTCCGCGATATTTCCTTCACCGTATGTTATCAGATGTAACCAGTTACTCCAACCTTCCATTGTTCGTTGTTCCTGCTGAAGGCCTTTTGGCCGAAACGTCGCTCTACTTTTGTTTTGTTTCTCACCTACGTAAAGCTGTTACCGTACCACTTTATCGTTTTTTTTTAAATTTTCATTATTTTCATCATTTTCTGCATTACTCCAACCTTCATCTTCTCGTGATGTATGATGTCAAACCCAGAAATTCTAGCACGAGTAGGGTGTGTTTACCCGAGTGACGCAAAACCGCTTTTTGCTGTAAACAACAACAAATAGACGAAGATTTAACCACGTCCTTTACAGACGGGCGATGAAAAGGCGTAGTCGTCTGGCGGAAACCTTCAGAGTTTATTTCTTAAGTGGACGTGGATGCATTCAGCCGCTAATATACACACAGTCGCGACATTTGTGCCTTTCGGCCCGTTACATCCGTATTCGGCATTGGTAGACTTTGCTTAACAATTTTTGCCCAGGAGACGGCCATTTTCGGCCTACTCTTTTCGGGTTTTAACTACCAAATGTTCTTTAAGGTGCGTGAGTGCTCACGGGACATCCTGTTTATTGCTTTTATTAGAGAGGGCTAGATCTCACTACCCAGAAATCAGGAGAAAGTAATACCACAAGGACACCATTAGATCTCACTACATAGAAATCATTGGAGAGTGATACCACAGGAAACATTTAGATCTCGCTACATAGAAATCATTGGCGAATAATACCACAAGGACACCATTAGATCTCACTACATAGGAATCATGGGAAAGTAATACCACAAGGAAACCATTATTATTAGATTTCACTACTCAGAAATCATTGGAGAGTAATACTTCTAGGAAAACATTAGATTTCACTACCTAGAAATCATGGGAGAGTAATAACACAAGGAAACCATTAGATCTCACAACCAAGAAGTCAGGGGAATGTAATACCACAAGGAAACCATTAGATTTCACTACCTAGAAATCATTGGAGAGTAATACCACTTGGTAAGCACGGATTAGAAGAGAAAAACTCCCAGCGCCCCTGGCGGGTTTAGAACCTGAGCCCTTTCTGTCCAGAAGAAGACGTGCTACCACTAGACCACTCTGTCCTCGTCGAGCGAACATAAAATAACAATAATAAGTAGCAACCAATCAGCAACTGATAAGTATAGGCTACAAGGTCAGAAAACTATAACTAACCAAGATCCTCCTACAACTCCATGTTGTTTTCCCAGAAGCAGCCAATATTGTCTAGCAACATGAGTTGGCTTTGAAAGGGGGTCCAAATTGCATGACGAGACAATCTCGGATGTGCTCTAGAGAAAGGTGAGCATGGCACAGCATGATAATACAGAGGTGTAGCGACATCTAGATCCACAACAAAATTAGGCTATCATGCCACCTGTAAAAATTATCCTTTAAAAAAAAAGTAAAGTACTCCCGTCACGCCAAGTGACGTATAGGGAAGATTGTGTTAGTGACCATAAATTTTACAAACCTGCGGCACATGATTTTAGGGGTAATATGGTCGGTATTACGCCCGTGCCGCTTTACTTTCCCAGAAAAATATATGATACCCATTTAAGACAAGGTAAACCTGGAAGCCGTCGATCAGGATCGAACCCAACAGCTTGTCCTTAGTAGTCCAGTTCACTAACCACTGAGCTATCGCGGCTCCCACAAATTATCCTTACCCAGGAGTAAAGGCATCAAGATGCATATAAATGCTAAGCTGCTGTACAGATGATGATAATAATGACAAATTAAAAACAGAAAATGTGGTATGATAACAGCTTTACGTAGATGAGAAACAAAACAAAATTAGAACGACATTTCGGCCAAGTAGGCCTTCAGCATTCTTACCCCGGCTCATTTTGTACCTCTCACATCTAGTGTTGATATCTGCCATATTGTCTCTCCCTTATTTTAGCGCAACTGACATATTTCTACCACATTCATCATCATTATCATTGAGTGCCGTCTCCACATCGAAAGTTGGCTACCATGAAGCGCCATTCCACTCTGTCTCTTGCTTTGATGGTGCAGATTGTCATAGGTTGACTTGTCTATCTTTTTATGTTACTCGTCCATGTTAGTCTTGGTCTACCTCTGCCTCTGTTACCTTGTATTTTCCCCTCGAAATATTACTTTTATTAGGCTATTGTGTCTTTTAACATGCCCCAAAACTTTTATTTGTCTTGTTCTAATTGCGTTTAGCAGTTCTCTTTTCATTTTTAGCTGTTTTAAAACTTCATCGTTTGTTTTCTTTTCTTTCCATCTATTTCTACCTATTCTTCTATAAATTCACATCTCAAAGGCTTCAATTTTCTGTTCTGTTTTCTTGTCTAATGTCTATGTTTCTGCACCATACAGGAATATTGAGAAGATGTAACATTTTGCTATTCTTAGTTTTAGCCCTGCTGTTATTTATTTTGATCTTAGTATATTATTCATGGCATTAAAATTACTTTTTGTCATAACTATTCTTTTGTTTATTTCAGTTGTACATTTTCCATACGTTTTTGTGTGTGTGAAAAAGCCACTTTTAAGGAGAGAAGGTTATGAAGAAGAATCTAGTTCTGTCTATTTCAAAGCCTTGCAATCATCAGAGCCCATATGAAACAGTTTATACCCATAGCCAGATCTACCACTTCTGTTCAATGTTTCTTTGAGATCTTGAAACCACCTTCTTCTTGGTCTGCTCCAGTCTTGTCTTCCAGGAACCACGCTTTCCTTTATTCTTCTTTCCAGCCTACTGTGTTTTTTAACGTGTATGTTGTATTTTAATGTCCTCAGTAAGATGATGTTTATAAGTCAGTTATTTTCAATGCTTAGGTCTTTTATTATGTTTTCATTACTATTTTTTTTTATTATCCAACGTATCTTAAGTATTTTTCTTTAGCATTTTGTTTCGAATGAACCAATTTCTGTTTCCAATTATTTGCGAGGTTTTCCATGATTCTCAACCATTATTAAGAAGAATTATTAGAGATTAAAAAATGAATGAAAAGAAAAGTCACAGATGAGGAAAAAATACATATTAAAGTGATTATTTATGCTCCGGTTAGCATTTGCGTAAAATGTCATTTTACTGAGTACAGTATTTTAGTAAACATTTTCGTTGAATTTATTGTAACTAGGTTCTCGTGACAAGTATTTTAGTAAACATTTTCGTTGAACTTGTTGGAACTGGGTTCTCGTGACAAGTATTTTAGTAAAAATGTTCGTTGAATTTATTGCAACTAGGTTCTTGTGACAAGTATTTTAGTAAACATTTTCGTTGAATTTATTGCAACTAGGTTCTCGTGACAAGTATTTTAGTAAACATTTTCGTTGAATTTATTGTAACTAGGTTCTCGTGACAAGTATTTTAGTAAACATTTTCGTTGAATTTATTGCAACTAGGTTCTCGTGACAAGTATTTTAGTAAACATTTTCGTTGAATTTATTGCAACTAGGTTCTCGTGACAAGTATTTTAGTAAACATTTTCGTTGAATTTATTGTAACTAGGTTCTCGTGACAAGTATTTTAGTAAACATTTTCGTTGAATTTATTGTAACTATGTTTTCGTGACAAGTAAGTATTTTAGTAAACATTTTCGTTGAATTTATTGTAACTAGGTTCTCATGATAAGTAAGTATTTTAGTAAACATTTTCGTTGAATTTATTGCAACTAGGTTCTCGTGACAAGTATTTTAGTAAACATTTTCGTTGAATTTATTGTAACTAGGTTCTCGTGACAAGTATTTTAGTAAACATTTTCGTTGAATTTATTGTAACTATGTTTTCGTGACAAGTAAGTATTTTAGTAAACATTTTCGTTGAATTTATTGTAACTAGGTTCTCATGACAAGTAAGTATTTTAGTAAACATTTTCGTTGAATTTATTGTAACTAGGTTTTCGTGACAAGTATTTTAGTAAACATTTTCGTTGAACTTGTCCCTGTTGGAACTTGGTTCTCGTGACAAGTATTTGAGCATTTTTTTTTATGTCCAGCGTCTGCAGTATTCAATCCTAACTCGCCTGTAATATCTTTTATACACCATTTTGTTGGTCTTCTTCTTCTTTCTCTCTCTCTCTCTCTCTCTCTCTCTCTCTCTCTCTCTCTAAATACTGTTACCATACTCTCCTTAATGATCTTACTTTGTAATAGGAAGACACATTTCTTTATTATTTTTAAATAATACAGATTCTTCCACCGCCTCCACTCACCAGCGACGATGAGAGTTCCTCAGGTAGTGACTCCACAAACCGCCCTACCTCCAAGAGGCAACCACATGATGGGGGTAGATACGAAGAGCTGAATCTTGGAGACCTTAACGAAAGCAACAGAGAGAATCAACCTTTGGGGGACCCAAACCTTGGACCAAAAGGACGTAGGGTATTGTTCTTTAGGAACGGCGACATCCATTACAAGCCCAAGCAGGTAATAATTTAAAATAATCATAATGATTATTATAGTATTGGTAATTATAGTAATGGAAATTATAATAATGACTATTATAGTAATGATAGTGATAGTAGTAGTAGTAGTAGTGGTGGTGGTGGTGGTGGTAACAGTGATAAAAGTAGTAATAATAACAATAGCAAATTTACGGTTATAAATAGCATTTTTAATTGTCAAGTGGTAATACAAAAGTTAAGAATAGCAAAATGTTATGTCTTCTCAACATTCCTATATGGTGCAGAAACATGGACATTAGACAAGAAAACAGAACAGACAATTGAACCTTTGAAATGTGGATATATAGAAGAATAGGTAGAATTTAATGGAAGGAAAAGAAAACAAACGACGAAATCTTAAAATTTTTCTTTACACTTTTTTCGTAAATAATTTTTTTGCTGTACATTTACTGCAAAATCAATAATTAAGTGATTATAAAAATGTGAAAACATGGATTAAAAATACGACAAATGATTATACTAACCGTATTTATCGCGTGTCTGTTTGCGATCAGAAAATGAGAAACATCTTGTGGAACAATTATCTGTCAAAGGAAATGAGAGAGTTCATCGATGCTATAGAGAGCCAATTCTAACCTATGAAAGCGAATCGTGGTCAACAGACAAACAAACGAAAAGACGATTAAAGGCCACAGAGATGGATTTCTCAAAAAAAATATTCACAATTCCTCGAATAGCTAAAAAGGTCAAGAAGGAAATTCATAAAGAGCCCAACGCAAAAAAGATATATTGAAACATAAGAAGGAAACAATCGACAAATTTGGGTACACCTTGAGAAGAGTAAAATTGAAATACTTGGTTACAACTAGCAAAATACAAGGAAAGAGAGATCGCGGACATCAAAGAGAAGATACCAATTAGCTTGATGTTGTGTCAGCGTCAACAACAGAATTGATACCATGCATTGTAGAGAGGAGGGATAGCTCAGTGGTTAGTGAACTGGACTACAAAGGACAAGAGGTCGGGTTCGATCCTCAAAATCGACGGTTTCCGGGTTCAACCCAGCCTTAAATGGGTTTCGGATTTTTCTGGGAAAGTAAAGCGTCACGGGCGTAGTACCGACCACGCTAATCCAAAAATCATGCGCCGAAGGTCTGTACAAATTATAGTCACTAACACCATATTCACTATACGCCACTTAGCGTGATGGGGCCCTTTACTTTTTTACTGTAGGGACAGAATTGTGAAAAGACATGACCGCTTACGACAAACGTTATGTGACATAATGATGTTTACTTTATGAATAGAACACAATGACCTATTGAAAGTCATCTTGTAGTGAAACATGAGAGGTAAACAAAGTAGAGGCAGACAATGTCTAAAGTGGACTAACAACATACCGAGATGGACAGGAGAATATATGACGGATTATATAATAAAGGCAAGAGGTAGGGAAATAGCGTTCATTACAGCCCAGCTTCGGTGTCGAGGCGGCACACGATGATTATGGTGAAGAATAAATATAAGAACCATATGTAACCAATCACGACTCTATAGACATCTGGAAACCGTCAAGAATAAATACAAGAACCATATGTAACCAATTACGACTCTATAGACATCTGGAAACCGTCAAGAATAAATACAAGAACCATATGTAACCAATTACGACTCTATAGACATCTGGAAACCGTCAAGAATAAATACAAGAACCATATGTAACCAATTACGACTCTATAGACATCTGGAAACCGTCAAGAATAAATACAAGAACCATATGTAACCAATTACGACTCTATAGACATCTGAAAACCGTCAAGAATAAATACAAGAACCATATGTAACCAATTACGACTCTATAGACATCTGAAAACCTTCAGATGTCGGTTTTCAATAGTAACTGGCAGCGATGTTTTGACCAAAAGCTTCTCTCATTGCTGATCTTGCCTGTATTGGATCGTAGGCCCGGCATCTTGCCTATGTTGGATGGTAGGCCCGGCATCTTGCCTATATTGGATGGTAGGCCCGGCATCTTGCCTGTATTGGATCGTAGGCCCGGCATCTTGCCTAAGTTGGATGGTAGGCCCGGCATCTTGCCTATATTGGATGGTAGGCCCGGCATCTTGCCTATATTGGATGGTAGGCCCGACATTTTGCCTATATTGGCTGGTAGGCCCGACATTTTGCCTATATTGGCTGGTAGGCCCGACATTTTGCCTATGTTGGCTGGTAGGCCCGGCATTTTGCCTATATTGGATGCTAGGTCCGGCATCTTGCCTATATTGGATGGTAGGTCCGGCATCTTGCCTATATTGGATGGTAGGCCTGGCATCTTGCCTATATTGGATGGTAGGTCCGGCATCTTGCCTATATTGGATGGTAGGCCCGGCATTTTGCCTATATTGGATGGTAGGTCCGGCATCTTGCCTATATTGGATGGTAGGCCTGGCATCTTGCCTATCTTGGCTGGTAGGCCCGACATTTTGCCTATATTGGCTGGTAGGCCCGACATTTTGCCTATATTGGCTGGTAGGCCCGGCATCTTGCCTATATTGGATGGTAGGCCCGGCATCTTGCCTATATTGGCTGGTAGGTCCGGCATCTTGCCTATATTGGCTGGTAGGCCCGACATTTTGCCTATATTGGATGGTAGGTCCGGCATCTTGCCTATATTGTATGGTAGGCCCGACATTTTGCCTATATTGGCTGGTAGGCCCGGCATCTTGCCTATATTGTATGGTAGGCCCGACATTTTGCCTATATTGGCTGGTAGGCCCGGCATCTTGCCTGTATTGGATGGTAGGCCCGGTATCTTGCCTGTACTGGATGGTAGGTCCGGCATCTTGCCTATATTGGATGGTAGGCCCGGCATCTGCCTAAATTGGATGGCAGGCCCGGCAGCAGAGTGAACAAAGCAATTTTTGTGTCGGAAGGTAAAGGTAGGTTGTGGTGTCTCCTCGCCTCGTTTCTGTTGCGTCTTTTTTTAAAAATAGCTTTATCAGCATCATCATTGAATGCCGTCTCCGCATCAATGGTAGGCTACCATGGACCGCCATCCCGCTCTGCCTTTAGCTTTGATAGTGCAGGTTGCCATAGGCTGACTTGTCCATCTTTTGATGTTACTCGTCCACGTTAGTCTCGGTCTGCCTCTGCTTCTTTTACCTTGTATTTTCCCTACCATGATCACTTTTAGTAGACTGTTGTGTCTTTAACATGCCCCAAAATATGTCATTTGTATTTTGTAGAATTGTATTTAGTATTTCTCTTTTTATTTTTAGTTGTTTTAAGATTTCGTCGTTTGTTTTCTTTTCTTACATCCTATTCTACCTATTCTTCTATATATCCACATTTCAAAGGCTTCAATATTCTTTTCTGTTTTCTTGTCTAATGTCCATGTTTCTGCACCATACAGGAATGTTGATAAGATATAAGATTTTGCTATTCTTAGTTTTAGTCCTGGTGCTATTTGTTTTGATGTTAGTATATAGCTTTATACTATTTACTTAATTTCTTTCTCAAATGTTATCAGGTAAAAAAAAAGGTAAAGTACCCCTGTCACGCCAAGTGGCGTATAGGGAATATGGTGTTAGTAACTATACATTTTTACAGACTTTCGGCACATGATTTTTGGGGTAATGTGGTCGGTATTACGCCCTTTCCGCTTTACTTTCCAAGAAAAAAAAATCTGGTACCCATTAAAGGCTGGGTGAACCCGGAAGCCATCGGTTGGGATCGAACACGACCTCTTGTCCTTTGTAGTCCAGTTCACGAACCACTGAGCTATCGCGGCTCCCAAATGTTATCATGCTGCTTCTTATATATAATATACATGTGATAAAATTACCTGTCAGCTTTTCTCAGTCCTTCTGACTATTGATAAATTCTCTCACAAACTGGATTCTTTGCAGACTTTTTTATCTTTACCAATTTATGAAACATACTCTAGGAATGAACAAATACCTGTCCCTTCCAGGTGCTGATCAATAACAAAACGTACACAAACCTGGAGAAACTATTGGTAGATCTCAGCTCCATGGTGGAGACCTCTACCGGTGTGAAGCACATCTTTTCCTGGCCAGAAGGGCGCGAGATCAAGTCAATCACGGAATTTGAGAACGGCAAATATTACGTGTGCTCTAGCACGAACAGACTGCAGGTAATTGATTTATTGGTTTATTGATTGTTTGATTGCTTTGATTGATGAGAGAGGCTGTCTATAGAATGTATTTCAGCTGAATGATTTAAATTGTATTTGAAGAAAAAAATATGCTTTATGTAAGGGTATTTGTGTGTATGCATGTTGAGTGCAAATATATGCGTGCCTTTATATGTGTCCGTGTAATTGCACGTATGTTTGTATATTTATATGTGTACAAGCGTATGTATGTACATATGCATGCATGTATGTATGTATGTATGTATGTATGTATTTATGTATGTATGCATGTATGTATGTATGTATGCATGTATGCATGTATGCATGTATACATGTATGTATATGTGAATGTATTATGCATGCGTATATGTGTGCGTGTGTTATTTGTGTTTTGCTGTGGTGTGTAATGTAATGTTATGTAAGTATTGAATGTAATGTAATGTATACACTTTTTCCTTATTTCTTTCATTGATTTCTGTAAGTGTGTGTATGTGTATCAGGAAATGGTCTTTGAATAAGGAGGATTTGTTGATCGCTTATTTTGACACCGACAGACGGTACGCTGACAGCTGTATTTACAGCTGTTACAATCAGCTGCTCGCTGATACGCTGCCCTGGTCTCTGGCCGTGCAATATGACAGGTGACACACACTTTCGCCTTGGCCCTGACCTTACTGGCCTCCTGGGTGTTGGTCAAGCACGAGATTCTCTCGCTTGGGAAACCCCAACACGTTATAACGTGTCCTGTGTTAGAGTATAGTGTTTTGTACTTCGACTTGTGTAGTGCCTGCGAATTTTTGTTTCTTTCCTTTAACGTTTCCAAGTCGTTCTTTACCAGGCGTGATCTGCTAACTGTTGGACACACCAAATTAGAACACTTTTATGCAAACAGTCTTTATTTCATAGCCCAATCCATGGGCGACGTGTTTAACAGGTTTACATGACCAGTATGGTAATAAGGTCATTCACAATCTGCCCAGTAACAATGTTACTCACAACTGGGCCCTAGGCTTCTACACACTTATCTACTCACATGTAAACGGAAACCGTTCCCCATTGAACGGCTTCCTCAGGTCTATGTTTATCATACTTCTATTTTTATAATTCTATTCGTCTCGTGGACTTTAATTCTCTGGAAACTCCTAACTTAATCCTCGAGGTTTCATCTATGACTGTTCAGAACTCTCTACATATACGCGTGTCATCTCTGATGTTCTCCTAGGAAAATCCTCTCGTTTCTTTGTGTCTCCCCTTTAAATATCTGTCGGCTCCTTCAATCAAATCGATCCACGTGTTTAATTTCTCAACTAATACTCCCTCGCCTGTCTCGAGATAGTCTGTTTCATATTTTTTTTTCTCTTCCAGTTGTTTGTCGTCTATTTCGGAACTCACGCTAATACACCCTCGCACCTCGAGATGTGTTTCTATGTCTTAAATTTTTCACGTGGGTTATCATTTCCGGTTGCTTGTCATTCATCTCGGACAATCCCGCTTTCTCCCTTCCTCTCCTTTCTCGTGGTATCTTAATCCCCACGTCTACATATGTGATGTGTAAAAAGATAAAGAAATGGCTTCGTGTCTCAAGAATGCCGTTGTTGGGATTCGGTTCTGTTACGTAGAAATATTTCATGTCATTAGATAGCTGACGTATGTGATCAAATGTGAGTGTTGAAGAGTTTGTCAAATTGAATTCCCATAGTTTTAATCTAAATGATGGAGACAATAAATGATACTACAACAAAATCGACAGAGACATGATCCCCTAGAACTGACCAAGATCGCTTTCATAGATTTAGGCTATTAATTTATATATATATATTTATTGTAGGGAGTTAATTTTATTTTATTGGGATTTGCTGCGGATTCTCTTTCTAGTTTGGAGAATAATATGCAGCCTAGTCTAATTCAGTCAACACGTGGTGCAAATGTGCAGAAATAAACATCACTGTTATTTAAATGATGATAAACGTTTTAATGTGTGAAGATTAGTCGAAGCAGTCGCCTGTTATTTCCGGTTTTCTCAACTGACAGACGTTTACGTGCTCACCTTAGACATGAGCTGTGTTTTTTTTCGATGCGAACTGGATTTATTTTGAAACCTTGAGAATAGAGTTCATTGAGAAATGCTGATCACTCCCTGTGGGTTTGGAACAATTCCCTTGTAAGCGTAAGACAAACATTATAACATTAACTCTACTGCGACCTCTTGATTTGTGGGAGAAGAAAAGTTAAACATTACAGTTTATGATACTAGCTATTTGAAGAGTTAAAACTCATAATATTGCTGTTGGATAAAATAGCACCGAGCCTAGAACGTAATTTAAAAATTATGGTTGTTATTTCAAACAAACAAAGAAAAAGAACTCACTGCACACTTTGTATCCACATTAAGTTACCAATGTCAGACAAAAATTGTCCTTGACAAATATACGAAGAAAATCTTCTGCTTGTTACAGGACTTACTGAGTTAAACGATCTGTTCACACCGAGAGCTGTGTGTTTCATCCGTTTTAATCGTGTTTTAATATTCCGATTGTTTACGTTGAATGATGATATCATATGACAGGGAACAGACGGTTGTGTTCACTTTCTGTGCGGTTTCGCCTTGTTTCTTTTGACTTGTGCTGAGACTGCTATGATGGAGACTACAGCTACCTTTCTTTGTTTGGGAGATGAGATAGTAATTCGGATGATTCCACTGGCACAGGCGGTTGAGCAATTATGGATTTTAATTCGTTTGCAGTGATACCGGGGCCTTCCATAACCATAACCATAACAAAGAATAAAATCACATAATGTGAAATGAGTTGCACAAGGAGTGAACAAGATGCATAAATGGATAGACAGAGCTAAAAATGAAACCAAAAAAAACTGCACTGACGATTTATGTAAATAATTAAGTCGAGCATAGAAGGGAATTTGACCAGAATGGAATCCATCCACTCTGCTAGGGGAGCTTACTACATAAAACCAACAGACAACTTGGCGCCCGTAAAATTATAGCCCTTGTTACTGAAGAGTAGACTCTAACACCCTATTCTCATAATCCTAAGGCACGACGGGAACGCCAGCTACTTTACTTACCTGTCCTAGCAACGTCTGCGTGCTGTATAATTCACATATTTGTAATGGAAAGAATATCATGGAGACAAAAAGAAGGCAGAACATAGCTACGAATAAATTAAAACAACTGTATAACATATAGCAAGGAATAGAAATACAGCTTAGGGTTTTATGAGCTTTTTTTTTTTTTAAGTATCTCCTGCCCTTTGAATGGAAGTGTTACAGAAGAATGCTCAAAACGCGGTGGCGGATAAAATGGCGGACATGTAAATTAACATCATCATTATCAAGTACCGGGGCTGCTGGCGTAGGTGATCATGTCTCTTCACAACTTTCGATCTCGGCAGCTATTTATCATTTTTGTTGCTTACTTTCTGCCAAGCCATTCTCTTAAGCTGTCTGTTATTTTTTTACTTTGCTTCCCTCTTTCTCTTCGTCCCTCAATTTTTTCCAGTTGGCTCTACGCAACATTTAAGAACTCTTTTTATTTTTTCTATTGTCAAAAATGGATTGCATAGTATCTTCCTCATTTTTTGGAAAGCTGCTTTTGCCTGAGCCATTCTGCATTTCACCTCTTTTTATATCTTCCGTCTGAGGATAACAAAGTTCCTAAATATTTAAATTCATTTACCTGTTTTATATTGTTCCTCTTGTCTTTATTTTGCACTGAGGTGATGTCTTTTTCTTTGTTGTTACCATTATGTCTGTCTTCTTGCTATTAAGGCTGAGTCCTTTATTTTTGCTTTCCTTCACTATAATGTACAACATTTCTTGTAACTCATTTTCACTCTTAGCGATTAAGACTGCATTATCAGCATAGCTTAGATTATTTATACTATGACCTCTAATTTACATAGGAGACAAATAATAATAAATAAATATTATTGTAGAGGGAAACTACCGAGGTGATATCAGCGAATCATCTTAGAGGAAGAGGTGTGTTTACAGCACCCGGAAAATGATAAATAATCAACAACCGAAAAAAAAACCTTTTCGTGGCAAGGCGCTGTGCCAAAGACTACGGGTTCAATCCTGCTTAGGATGGTATATTGATCTTTGTTATGTTTTTTCTATTGTTAATTATTTGTAAATTAACACGATGGTCTACAGAAGATAATTTAAAAAGGGCGTATTTCCAGGTTGTCGAGGGAGCGTAAGACAAACAAACATATGTGGGTGGAAGATATAACACGCTAGCTGGGATTGACTGCTGGTGAAGCTGGACATCTCGCGAAAAAAAGGGGGAAAAAACTACAGAGAAGCATGTCATGGAAGTCGCGTTCCAAGGAAGACAAGATAGTAATAACATGAATACTTTTTGGAAGATTTAAGTTATGTTTTTATCTCTTTTTAAAACTTGTGTCATGTACATTACCAGACTAATCATAACTAGCCATATCACAGGCACACAGTTTGTTCTACACGTTATACAAAAATAGATTGAGTAATATTTTTACAAAAAGTTAAGAGCCCCGTCACGCCAAGTGGCGTATAGGGAATATGGTGTTAGTGACCATCATTTTTACAGACCAAATGTAATTAAGAAAGATAAATACATGTGAGATGCGATGCTTGAGAAAAGTAACAAACAACACAAGAAGAGATAAAATATCAAATGAAACCATAAGAAAAATGGTAGGAAGAAAACCCTGCCAAGAATATATAGAACAACAACAACTTAAATGGTTTGGCCACCTGGTCAGAATGAATCCTCACCAATCACCATCAAGGGCGTTCTTCTCGAGAATGCATGGAAAAAGACCAAGAGGAAGACCCAGAAGAAGGTGGATAGATGCTGTGACAGTGACATGTAACAACAGAGGAAAATCACTAATTCAGACAGTTCGAGCAGCTCAAAAATCACAAATGATATAAACCAAGACACCTTTCAGTTAGTTATCAGTGAAAAGAGAAAAGAGGAAGATGCGCATGATTTTTGAGGTAATGTGATCGGTATTACACTCGTGCCGCTTTACTTTCCCATTAAAAAAATCCTGTACTAATTTAAGGCTGGGTGAACATGGAAGCCGTCGGTCAGGATCGAACCCAACTCTTGTCCTTTATAGTCAAGCTCACTAACCAATGAGCTATCGCGACTTATTCACTGATATACACGCATGCATTTTTCAGAGAGTCGACTACGGAAACAGTAAAGAAAACCACTGGAAGGTTGGAAAGATTGATCGAAATGAAAACTTCTTGTTCCAGCAGGTAGAATAATTACTTATGTCCAATTTTGTTAGTTTAGTCCAGTTTAATCTAGTTTATTCTAGTTTAGTCCAGTTTAGTCCAGTTTAGTCTAGCTTAGTCTAGTTTAGTCTAGTTTAGTCCAGTTTAGTCAAGTTTAGTCCGTCTAGTTTAGTCTGGTTTAGTCTGGTTTAGTCCGGTTTAGTCTAGTTTAGTCTAGTTTAGTCCAGTTTAGTCCAGTTTAGTCCAATTTAGTTCAATTTAGTCCAGTTTAGTCTAATTTAGTCTAGTTTAGCATCATCTTAATTGTACAACTTCATAGAGCTCAGATACCCTCAGCACGTCCCTCCCCTCCCCTGCATGAAGCACACCTGCAACACTACTATCGAGAGCACTGAAGATGTCTTTAGCTCGGATGCACAAACTTCGTTGCAACAGCTAACAGCCAAATCTCCTTAGTCGCCTCTTACGAGATGCATGGCATGTTACAGTGGCGCTTTACTCCCCTCACAGTGGTCAGGGTCCGGGTAACCTCGGGGCCACTTATTTCCAGCTTTTTTTCCTAGGCTCAAACTTACTGGAATAAATCAAACAATAACAAGAGAAAATCTTAATAAACCAGACCTCCAAAGAAATAATGTACATATATTCTTTAGGTCCATAGTATATTTTATCAAATTGCATTATATTTTTATATTGTATTATCAAATTAAATTATATTTTTATATTATTTTATCAAATTACATTTTATTTTTAATATTATATTATCAAATTAGATTATATTTTTATATTAATTTTATATTATATTTTCAAATTACATTATATTATTATATTAATTTTATATTTATCAAATTATACTATATTATTATATTAATTTTTATATTTTTCAAATTGAAATTGTAAACATGCATGAGGTTCTAAAGTTTATTATCTTAGTCCTCATGTGCCATATAAACTACCATAGGTAGTCGTGTCTTTCAACAATTTTCTGTTGCTAACTATTTTCGATGCCATGACACCAAGGTATCCATTATCTTCTCTCTTTATTATCCGGGATATCCCTTTCCCAGTATTTTTCCAGTTTCAACCAGTTTTCCAATTATCCCCTTCTCGTAATGTGCCCTAAAAACGTCGATTGTTTCTTTATTTTTCTTTATTTTCATTTATTTTCTTTTATTTTTCTTTATTTTCCTTTATTTTTCTTTATTTTCCTTTATTTTCCTTTATTTTTCTTTATTTTCCTTTATTTTTCTTTATTTTTCTTTATTTTTCTAAAAGCGCCCCTTTTTGTGCTGGCCTCTTTGAAATTTTACTCCTTAGTCTTTTTAGCTGTTGATGGAACTCTGAACAATCTTCTAAGAAATCACATCTCTGTGTGCCTCTAAAGTTTAGTTAGCGAATGTTAAGAACGCGGCGTTCCGGACAGTTACGGTTGAAAAAAAAGCTCTTCTTCTTTCTAATATAAAGTACTGAATAAAACAGCAGTAGAGTCGTGGTTAGCAAACTTCTCTACGGAGGACATGAGGCTGTTTTAAATATTTCTAGGAAAAAACAGCACTGGTGTAATGCTGACCACGTTTCCTAAATATGTGCCTTTTGACACAACTACTGGTAATATCATCAATTCTTCTGTACGTAAAGGGAGATGTTGAGGTTCTGTTTTTATTTATTTACAAGACATACAATGTTAACCTCAGATGGTAGATGTACAACAGAGGGGAGATGTAGAATGGCTCAGGCAAAAGCAGCTTTCCAAAAAATGAGGAAGATACTGTGCAATCCATTTTTGACAATAGAAACAAGAAAAGGGGTTCTTAAATGCTATGTAGTGCCAGTCTTAACATATGAATGTGAATCATGGACAATGGGACAACAGACAAGAAAATCACTGGAGTCTGTAGAAATGTGGTTTTACAGAAGAATGTTGAGAATACCATGGACAGCTAAGAAGAGTAATAAAAACGTTCTGAAAGAGGTCAAAGGAAAAAGAGAGCTAATTTCAAATCTTAGGATGAAACAATCATCATTTTTTGGCCATGTAATGTGAAAAGAACAGCTGGAATAATTTTTGTCACAACTGTGAAAATTGAGGTACAAAGAGATAGAGAAAAGGAAAGAGAAATTATACCAGATGGCTAAAGCTTAAGAGAATTGCTTGGCAGAAAGTCAACAACAGAAATGATAAATAAGTGTCGAGATCAAAAGTTGTGGAGAGACACGATCACCTAAACATCAGGCATGTTACTTGATGATGATGATGATACAAACAAATCTCTTCAAAAAGAAATCATGATTCA
This sequence comes from Megaustenia siamemsis, assembly GCA_032433765.1. NCBI lineage: Eukaryota > Metazoa > Mollusca > Gastropoda > Stylommatophora > Ariophantidae > Megaustenia > Megaustenia siamemsis. The sequence continues at coordinate 44,961,777 of JAVIAB010000088.1, forward strand.
TGTTTTTTAAGTAAATCAAAATAATATACTTCAGTTACACTTCATTTTGGCAATTACTATAATTTCCTGTATGCTTTATAAGCATTTACTCATTTGTGTTTCTTATGAACGCTTTAGTGTAGCAGGGTAAATTAGAATTGACCTAAGGGCAACATCTGCAATGAGTTCCTGTAAAAATAAGGCTGCTTTTGCTAAACAATGAATGTGTAAATCTCCATATTATGTATCATAAATGTCATAAATTCTCTGGCCTTTATTATTACTTGATCATGAATCTCAACAATTCTCTTGCCTTTATTATTAATTGATCGTGCATCTCAACAATCATGTGGCCTTTATTATTACTTGATCATGCATCTCAACAATTCTGTGGCCTTTATTATGACTTGATCATGCGTCTCAACAATTCTCTGGCCTTTATTATTACTTGATCGTGCATCTCAACAATTCTCTGGTCTTTATTATTACTTGATCGTGCATCTCAACAATTCTGTGGCCTTTATTATTACTTGATCGTGCATCTCAACAATTCTGTGGCCTTTATTATTACTTGATCGTGCATCTCAACAATTCTGTGACCTTTATTATTACCTGATCGTGCATCTCAACAATTCTGTGGCCTTTATTATTACTTGATCGTGCATCTCAACAATTCTGTGGCCTTTATTATTACTTGATCGTGCATCTCAACAATTCTGTGGCCTTTATTATTACTTGATCGTGCATCTCAACAATTATCTGGTCTTTATTATTACTTGATCGTGCATCTCAACAATTCTGTGGCCTTTATTATTACTTGATCGTGCATCTCAACAATTCTGTGGCCTTTATTATTACTTGATCGTGCATCTCAACAATTCTGTGGCCTTTATTATTACCTGATCGTGCATCTCAACAATTCTGTGGTCTTTATTATTACTTGATCATGCATCTCAACAATTCTGTGGCCTTTATTATTACTTGATCATGCATCTTAATAATAATTCGCTATAATTTGTTTTTACAGGATCGTGAATTTTAATAATTCTCTAAGATCTATTTTTGGCTGGATCGTTTACCTCCGCTATTCCACTCCCTCTACTTTTTGCTATAGGATAATGGACCTCCACACTTGCCTGTCACTTGAGTGTTTGTTTTTTTAACTGGATCATCTATGTCCACTATTCTCTATGTCTAATCTATTACTAATCGTAGATCTTCCCATATTAAAATAAATTCAGGAAATTAAAATTAATTTCAAAATTGAATTGTCTGCTCAACACATTATTAATTATACTTACCTCAAATAGAACTAAAGTTGAATTATCTGCTCAATACATTATTAATTATACTCACCTCTAATAGAACTAAAGTTGAATTATCTGCTCAACACATTATTAATTATATTCACCTCCAATAGAACCAAAATTGAATTATCTACTCAACACATTACTAATTATACTCACTTTCAATAGAACAAAATGAAAGTGCAGTCACCTCTACGGCGCCCGCGAGTTCTGACTGTCATCAGCAACTTATACAGGGACAGCCGAGAGAAGTTGATACTCAATACCAACTCACAGATGAATTTTGAGGATATCTTCAACGACATCTCAAACATAGTCAACATACCTAACCCACCAGTTAAGGCCTTATACACAGAGAGGAAGCCACATCTAAAGGTAAGTGGTACTTTGTGGAAGCTACAGTGCTACAGGCTACAGGTCAAGTACAGATAAAGTACGAGACTTGAACTGGTGTCTTAGCACGCGAGTTTTCACCCATATGTGCCCGGCTGCCTATCCAGAAATGTTCGATGACTTCTGGATAGTGTCTCTTCAAGCATCGACACTCAGGATACGAGGCGGAATTCCTCACCTTCCCAGAGTACTACTCTTATTCTCATTTCTGCCAGCGGCTGGGTCGACCACGGGTTTTATTTTTTTTCTCTAACCACGATTACAACTCACACTTCTTCCAGTGGGAATCGAACGCGGGTTGACTGAACGTTGGTAGCCCAGTCGGATGGTTTTCCCAACTAGGCTACCGAGGCTCCCAAGCTACAATCCTACAAGCTATAGGTGTACATGTAGCGAACGGTAGGGAAAAACAGAATCCACAATGTGTGATGTAATATTGTTAACATTGTTTTTAAGTTCTTAAAAATAATAAGGCACAATGAAAACGTGTCCAAGGAATGCCTTTTAAGCAAAATTGCTGTGAAAAGTAAATAACTTGCCATATTACAAATGTATCACCACGGTAACTATTGAAATAATCTATATGCATTGTACGGGAAGGCAAAACAATATGCAATGCCAACCGTTATGAAATTCATGTTATTCTGGTGATTTCAACTATAAACTAAACTTTACCACACACACAAAAAAGAAAAGAAAAAATATTTATCTAAACATTTATTTCTCTCTCTCTCTCTCTCTGCGTTCAGGACTCAATCAGAGTAAGGATTCCAGACTCTCATATGAAGTCAGCTGTCAGGCTAAGTGTGTTGATCGCCCCCACAGACAGAACACCACAATTAGAGTCTGTCAGATCCACTCCGACCGAACACCCGTTAATACGTTGCACTGTGTTCTGCGCCAGTGGTCCAGTGCATCCGATTTCAGCCAGCATTTTATTCGGGTTTGCTTTCCCTAGCCTTTGATTGTCCCCAATCTTCCTGCAAGGCAGCAGATGATCTTTTCTGTAGGGGGATTCTGCCCTTAGATGGTAGGCCCTCCCAGGTTTACGAGCACCATCTGCCCGAGTCACTAGAGGTGACTAACACAGACATGTACACACAAAGATGTGAGATGTGACTAACACAGACACGGACACACAAAGATGTGAGATGTGACTAGCACAGACATACACACACAAAGATGTGAGATGTGACTAACACAGACATGCACACACAAAGATATGAGATGTGACTAATACAGACATGCACACAGCGATACGAGGCATGACTAACACTGACACACATCAAGATATATGACACATGACTAACATAAACATTTATTTAATAAGTTAACAACAGCCTTCAACATTGCCATATCGTTGTGTTCGTATTTTAATTCCTTCTAATGGCAACACTGGTTGTTATACTCGCACACAGTACGAAGTGCACTTCCGGTCAATATGGCGGATATGCGGCAGGAACCATTGATATTCAGTATGAAAAAAGATTCTTTTTGCAGTTTCCTCATATTCCATGTCCGACTTGGTGCAAGAGCTACTGAGTTCAGTGCCATATGCTCACCATGAGCTGTGTTTTTCAATCTTATTGTGTTTCGATATTCCGACTGCTTATGATGAATGATGACATCGTATAACGAAGGATAGGTCAACCGCATTCACTTTCAGTGCCGTTTGGTCTTAAATCTGTTGGTGTGTCATGCAGCTGCAATGAGGGGGACTGCAGCTGCCTTTCTTTGTTTCAACCCTTCAGTGAGTTGCATTTTAATTCGGATGTTTCCACTGACACCGGCCGTTGAGCAATTATGGATTTTAATTCGTGTGATACCAGGGCCTTCGACTAACCATAACCATAACAGTGCGAATTGTTTTGCGATCTTTGTAATATTTTTTTACAAAATAAAATATGCGATATCGTTTTGCTATATAATAGAAAAATGCATTCAGAAATACGTAAACAATTTTTGAATTATAGTATCTGTTTTTGTGTATGTTCTAACCAGGATTGTAAAATACAGAAGATATTACAAAATGTGTAGATTAGAATAGACATTGAAAGACAGTACAACAATAGAACTTAAGAGTCATATCCTGGAGTCTTACATTGTTGCTCAGAGTCAAAGTAATGTTACACTACAGTCGCAGAAAAAAAATAATACAAGAGTCATGCCATTGAGTCAAAGTCTAGGCAATTCTTGAAACACGAAGTCTGAAAATTAAAAAAAATGGTTTGAATTTGTTGAGTATAAAAGTAAACCAAACCTGGATAGACTTGTTGCCTGTGATGTCTGTTCACCCACGCCTGTAAACCTTTCTGTGATGTCTGTTCACCCACTCCTGTAAACCTTTCTGTGATGTCTGTTCACCCACTCCTGTAAACCTTTCTGTGATGTTTGTTCACCCACTCCTGTAAACCTTTCTGTGATGTCTGTTCACCCACGCCTGTAAACCTTTCTGTGATGTCTGTTCACCCACGCCTGTAAACCTTTCTGTGATGTCTGTTCACCCACTCCTGTAAACCTTTCTGTGATGTTTGTTCACCCACTCCTGTAAACCTTTCTGTGATGTCTGTTCACCCACTCCTGTAAACCTTTCTGTGATGTCTGTTCATCCACTCCTGTAAACCTTTCTGTGATGTCTGTTCACCCACGCCTGTAAATCTTTCTGTGATGTCTGTTCACCCACGCCTGTAAACCTTTCTGTGATGTCTGTTCTATTGTTTGTGGAATGTACATTGGACCAAATCGTATGTTTCTGCAGGTTGAAAGCTACAGTCAGTTAATTAGAGACTTTGCTTGTCACGACAATTTCATTGCCTGCGGCGAGGAGATGGTCCCAGTAGAGTTGTCCTCAACACGGAGACTAGATCAGTCTCCAGAAGCCGGCACTTACAGGCTGAAGAAAAATTCCAAAAAAACCTCTTCCGGTAAGTGTTTTTGCATACTGAATCAGGAAAGATTAGATAGTAGAATTTACACATTTCTAAAAATCTGTTTCTCTTTATGTGTGTATAGAGCAAGTATTGTGGTGTAGTGTGGACTACTACAAAGTTTGGTAACAGCTTATTGGCGTTTTTGCGTACATGAGGCCTTCCTCAGAAAATAGCGATAACAAGAACAAACGGGTATTGCCCACGTTGTCCATTTGTTCATGTTGTCCATGTCTCCCTTTGTACTTGTTGTCCATGTCTTCCTTTATTCTTGTTGTCCATGTCTCCCTTTGTTCTTGTTGTCCATGTCACCCTTTGTTCTTGTTGTCCATGTCACCCTTTGTTCTTGTTGTCCATGTCACCCTTTGTACTTGTTGTCCATGTCTTCCCTTTGTTCTTGTTGTCCATGTCACCCTTTGTTCTTGTTGTCCATGTCACCTTTGTTCTTGTTGTCCATGTACTTGTTGTCCATGTCTTCCTTTATTCTTGTTGTCCATGTCTCCCTTTGTTCTTGTTGTCCATGTCACCCTTTGTTCTTGTTGTCCATGTCTCCTTTTGTTTGTTTTTTTTTAACCATGTCTCCATTTGTTCTTGTTGTCCATGTCACCCTTTGTTCTTGTTGTCCATGTCACCCTTTGTTCTTGTTGTCCATGTCACCCGTTGTTCTTGTTGTCCATGTCACTCTTTGTTCTTGTTGTCCATGTCTCCTTTTGTTTGTTTTTTTAACCATGTCTCCCTTTGTTCTTGTTGTCTCTGTTTTCTGAGGAAGTTTGTAAGCCGAAACGTTAATAATCTGCATCGTCGTCTTTGGTAAAGTTAGAATGCTTTGTATGAGTTCATACTACACCCCACCACGTGCTCCCTGCTTATAAGCTTTACCACAGCACTGCAATTATTCGCCTTTTTCCCTATTCATGTGTGCATTTATATTTTTTTTAAATCTTTCTTTCTTGCTTGCTATATCTCTTCTAAAACACTATTTTGAATGTCTACAAACAGTTGGATCTGGGAGATTCCAAAACGACCAGAACGTGTCGCCTACTCGGGGCCTGAACGAAACTAACGATCCGGAGCGTGGAAAAGTCAGAAGACGGAAGCAAGATTCCGTGAAAGTGGATATCAATGGAAAAATCAGAGGTAATGACAAAACGTGGTATGGCTTTTATTGATGCTTTGTTTTTTTAATTTTATTATTTGGCTATATCAATGACTTAATTAAAATATAGATTTTGTTTAGTTTAATTAACAGATCATCATCCTTGCTCAAAGGATAACTGCATATTATTCAGATCGCCTTCTCGCACGGTCCCCAGAATGAAGCATGCCCATCACATACTAGCGAGAGCACTGAAGATGGCTTCAGTTCTCATCCATAAACTTACTTCGTAGCAACGGCGAAGACCTTGACCCGAATCTAAACCTTTCTGTGATGTCTGTTCACCCACGCATGTAAACTTTTCTTTGATGTCTGTTCACCCACGCATGTAAACTTTTCTTTGATGTCTCTTTACCCACGCATGTAAACTTTTCTTTGATATCTCTTCACCCACGCATGTAAACTTTTATTAGATGTCTATTCACCCACGCATGTAAACTTTTCTTTGATGTCTCTTCACCCACGCATGTAAACTTTTCTTAGATGTCTCTTCACCCACATATGTAAACTTTTCTTTGATGTCTTGTCACCAACGCTTGTAAACCTTTCTTTGATGTATCTTTACCCACGCAGGTAAACCTTTCTTTGATGTATCTTTACCCACGCAGGTAAACCTTTCTTTGATGTCTCTTCACACCCGCATGTAAACCTTTCTTTGATGTATCTTTACCCACGCAGGTAAACCTTTCTTTGATGTCTCTTCACCCACACAGGTAAACCTTTCTTTGATGTCTCTTCACACCCGCATGTAAACCTTTCTTTGATGTCTGTTCACAGACTCTTTAGTCGTCGCTTTCAACGGGTGAAAGTGGCTCTACTCTTTCAAGTAAATCCTGGACAATCTCAGACAAGAAGGTCTTTGGATGCTAAATAAATGTGGCTTTTGAAGAAATTGCTCAGAACACAATGAATAGATAAATCGTACAACGAGGTGGTTCGAAAAAATGCCAAAGTAAAAATAAAACTTGTGTAAGCTTGTTGTGTAATGAATAATTAAAGAAAAAAAGTTCATCGGTGCTATATAGAACACATTCTGACCTATGGAAGCGAATCATGGACAGTAGACAAACAACAAGCAAAAAATAGGGACTAGATATGAATATCAAAAGACAAAAACTATGATCATAAACAAAGAAAATACTCAAAACCCATAAATGGATATCAAAATTGAACGAATAGACCTGGAGACAGTTCAGAACTATAACTACCTTGGACATACAATAACCAGTGATGGATAATGTACAACTGAAATAAACAAAAGAATAGGAATGACAACAAGTAATTTTCATGTCATGAGGAACATACTAACATCAAAACAAATAACACCAGGGCTAAAACTAAGAATAGCAAAATGTTACATCTTCTCACTATTCCTATATGGTGCAGAAACATGGACATCAGATAAGAAAACAGATCAGAGAATTGAAGCTTTTGAAATGTGGATATATAGAAGAATAGGTAGAATTGGATAGAAGGAAAAGAAAACAAACGATGAAGTTTTCAAGCAACTAAAAATAAAAAAGAGAACTACTCAACACAATTCAAACAAGACAAATGCAATTTTTGGGCCATGTTAAAAGACACAACAGCCTTCTAAAAATAATCCTGGAGCGGAAAATACAAGTTAAAAGAGGCAGAGGCAGACCAAGACTAACATGGACGAGTAACATCAAAAGATGGACAAATCAGCCTATGACAACCTGCACCATCAAAGGAAGAGACAGCGCAGAATGGCGCTTCATGGTAGCCAACCTTCGTTGTGGAGACGGCACTCGATGATGATAAGACAAACAAATGAAAAGACGATTAGAGGCCACAGAGATGGAATTTCTCAGAAGAATGTTGAAAGTTGCATGGACAGCTAAAAAGACCAATGAGGAAATTCTCAAAAAAAGCCAACACTAAACGGGAACTCCTAAAAAAACATCAGAAAGAAACAATCAACATTTTTTGGCACTTTAAGAGAAGAGGAAAGTTGGAATACTTGGTTACAACTGGCAAAATAAAAGGAAAGAGAGATCGCGGACGACAAAGAGAGGAAATACTGGAAAGCTTGGTGTCATGGCATGGAAAACAGTCAACAACAGAACTGATACGATGCACTATAGATTGAAGATTGTGGAAGGATATGATCGCCTACGCCAACCGGTATGGCATATGATGATGATGAATCAATAATGGAGGCAGCTAGAATTTATTGTGATAACATGTAAAATTGAAAGAAAAATGGGGCAGAGGGAAACATGTAGCTATTGTCCTTTAGATCCGAAGACGACACTAGGACAGAGATTCCAGACTCTCCGCGTCCGATGATCTTTGTTAAGATGGAAAAATAAAGTGAAGATAATAGAAAGATTAAGATGATAAAATGGTAGAGAGTCAGCATAGACTAATAATAACTGTAGATATATGAAAATTGTAGAGAGTCATGTCCATTTGCGTCAGGTTTATCGTGATGAGGCATAACAAACGAGGCATAACGTAGATTTTTCTTCTTTCTGATCTTATATTATTTTTATTATAATAGATTTATATACAGTTTAGAAAATGCACACCTAAGTAGACTAACGAAAACATTCTGAAAGAGGCCAAAGCAAAAAGAGATCTAATTCTCAACATTAGGAAGAAACAAGCATCATTTTTTGGCCATGTAAATAAGAAGGGAACAGCTGGATTATATTGTAACAACTGGAAAAATTTAGGGACGAAGAGATAGAGGGAAGCAAAGAGAGAAAAATACCAGTAAGTTTATGAGAATTGCTTGGTAGAAGGTCAACAACAGAAATGATAAATAGCTGTCGAAATCGAAAGTTATGGAGTAACATAAACACCTACGCCAGTAGGCACGGTACTTGATGATGATGATACAGTTTTTGCCTTTGTTGTATTTACCCATTTTTAAAACGCGTTTTAAAAATATTTATTATTGCAGAGTTTTTTCCCCCGACGCAGTTCAACGAATATGATGACGGTCTGAGGCCAGACAAAATGTTGAAACTTGACTGGGTGTATCCTCTAATGAATAATTCGCTCATTACACAACCTATCTATGATTAATGTGACGTCTTAAATGTGTCATTAATGTATGACTAGTATATATAACTAAGAATAGCAAAATGTTACATCTTCTCAATATTCATGTATGCTGCAGAAACATCGACATTAGACAAGAAAACAGAACAGAAAATTGAATGTGGATTTATAGAAGAATAGGTAGAATTGGATGGAAAGAAAATAAATAAACGATGAAGTTTTAAAACAATCAAAATAAAAAAAAGTCCTACAAAATACAATTAAGACAAGACAAATGAAATTTTGGGGACATGTTAAAAGACACAACAGCCTACCAAAAGTAATATTGGTAGGGGAAAATACAAGGTAAAAGAGGAAGATGAAGACCAAGACTAACATGGACGAGTACTACATCAATTTTTTAAGATGGACAAGTCAGTACCTATGACATATATCTGTCACTTCAAAGCTATTAGAGACAGAGTGGAATGGCGCCCCATGGTAGCCAACCTTCGATGCGGAGACGGCACTCAATGATGATCACGATTATCAATGTCGTTGATGTCTATCGCTATCGCCAATGATATTTATTTGTTTTGTCCAATTCACAATTATAACCATGTTTGTATTATGTTCATGTTTGTGCACTGCCCTTCCTTATTGTAATGTCCTATCAACTACATGCAGCAAATAACTGACCTTGACACACTGCAGCTACGGGTACAGAGGCAGGGACGTGACACAGAACCTGGCCGTCCTTCCATCCAGTGGTGAGCTTGTTTATTTCGTGGCAGCTGTGGCTGTTGTTTACAACAGGAAGTTGACGTCACAGAGACATTACCTGGGACACTCGGAGGAGATCACGTGGTTTGTTCAACTTCATTTAGTTTTTTTTTAGAATTAATAGGAACATCACATGGAACAGTGGCAATGCTGATGTAAGTCAAAGTAAAGAGGTCCCCCGTCCCGCCAAGTGGCGTATAGGGAATATGGTGTTAGTGACCATACATTTCACAGACCTTCAGCACATGATTTTTGGGGTAATGTGGTCGGTATTACGCCCGTGCCGCTTTACTTTCCCAGAAAAAAAATCCGGTACCCATTTAAGGCTGGGTGAATCGGGAAGCCGTCGATTGGGATCGAACCCGGCCTCTTGTCCTTTGTAGTCCAGTTCACTAACCACTGAGCTATCGCGGCTCAATGCTGATGTAGATTCACCAAATTGGATGTCTTCTCCTTCTTTCCTTCTTCATTTGCCTTCTAGCGTCGAGGAGAGATACAATTTGCGGTCATTTGTTTTTATATGTGCCGCTGCTGGTATTATGTTTCCTAGTGTTTATAATATTCCATCAATCCATCTGTTTCGTGGTCGGCCCTTGTGTCTGGTGTTCTCGTAACATTTATTAAAGGTTCGTTCTGTTGTATTTTTGGTTCACCAAACAATTTTATCTGTTGTTTCTTTATGTATTTTATGACGGGAATTATTCCTAGCTATTTTCTCAGTTTTTAATTTTAATTCAATTAGACTTCAATTAGAAAGTAAGGCTGCCCCTTCGCAACTCACTCTCCTAAAATTGAACTCATACGAAGGTCATCTATAAACTCTAATGAGCTCGTACTCGCCTCATCAGCCATCCCCAGGTCTACTTTAAAAGAGAACGATAACAGCATGGTCCTTATGTGTTAAAGACACTTCATGAATGTTTCCTATTTAGTTGAGTGGAACAACAACAGTCATCATAAAAACAGCAATAAGTTTATTCACCATCAAACTGGCACTGAACAATATCAACATCTATATATCTTCAAAATGATCTTGCCATCGTGTCACCACACATGAAAATCTGTCTCATCTTGGCTGAGTGACTGAGCTTTACTAAGCTTTTACTAACGCGAGCTTTTTACTGACCAGAGCGGGCGCTTTCTCTGCGTCTTAGCCTTTTATATTTCCCCATAATTACAATCCCAAGCTTCTTCGCGTATCCAATCAAATTTCGTCCCTTTAAATTCCGGTGTGTCCTATTTGTCAAAACAATACGTCACATAATTTTTCCCTTTGAGAAACTTCCAGATCTCTTTACCTTGACTTTTCGACCTTGGACACCTTTATGGACCTAATTCTCTGCCACGCCGTGCACAATTTCCCTGATTCCTTCTCGCTCATAGACACTCTACCCGGTGTACTATTACATATGGAGGTTAGTGGGTGAACTAAACCAACGTGTATACACCGCCAGCTTTGTTTCCCACTCAACTTAATGCTCAACCGTATTGCCCGTCTGTTTCCTTGTTTATCCAGTTGTGCATGATCTTAACGTTTATTTTTTTGTTTCATTTCCAGCCTCTCCGTTCATCCAAATGGTCGTTTTATCGCCACTGGGCAGGTATCTGGCACGACACCGGAAACTGGGGTAAGTTATTCCGTTAAGACAAAAGGTAGAGTGTGTCAAGGTCAAGATAGAAGCTCTTTCGTGACACATTTTAACACATCATAATGAGGTGAACAAAACCATCTATAGTAATGAAGCCAGAGAGCACAGAGGGAAATCCCAGAAAACCCAAAAACTCGTGACGTGTTCAGCTTAGCGAGATATAGACAGCTGAGGTCACTTTATCCACAGGCCCTGGCTCGGAAGCTGACAACAATACAAGATTGGGGTTAATTCCTGTCTGCCCTCTGATCTTACTAGGCAACGGCAAATGGATGTTAGAGGAATCAATGCTTCTCTCCGCTTTTATTTATATTGATTACATTCATTGAGTTAAAAGTTTGGTGCTCATTTTTTTTCACCTTGGCTGACAGGAGAGCGTAAAGTGGCGATCAGATCCTTGTTTACTTTATCGCCAAGACAGGGCTTTAGTTCGAATTGACGTTTTCACTGCCGGGCCATTCCCATATCCGCTCTGCCACCCATTCCAGCAAGCATGGAAGTGTTGTCTACTGATTGTTCCTGGCCTGCATTGATTAAATGTGTCCAAAGCCTGGCTTTACTACAACCCAAATGACGCTCTCCGTGTGTGCCATTTCATATCTACATCTGTATATTTACCATTCACTTACGTGTTTTTTCTGTACTATTCTTGCCATCACCACAGATACATCTTGTTCATTCTGTGGTCGAATCAGTCTTTCCAAAATTGGGAGATTCTCTCTCTCTCTCTCTCTCTCTCTCTCGCTCTCTCTGCGATCAAGACTCAATCTGAGTAGAATTCCAGACTCTCTCATGAAGTCGGCTGTCTGTTTAAGTGATTCGATTGCCCCATATAGTTTATCTTCCAGGTAGGTGGGTGTGGATCACATAGTTCTTCTCAGGTCTGTGTACTGGGGGCAATCCTGTAGAACATGTTTTGTAGTCATATTGTACAGTGATATAGGCTGATTGTACCTATTTTGAATTTGGTGAACATGTGATTTCTCATTCTATTGTGGCAAGTGCGTAGGCGAAGTATGATGACTTGATCCTTCCTTGATAGTTGGAGGTATCCGTCACTCTCGTTATGCTTTGGGTGTTCTCGTTTCCATTTTTTCAAGGAACTGACCTTTGAGGATGGATTTGGCTTTTTCATAACTGAGCGGATGGTTCTCTTGTGGTAATCTCCCTCCGACTTTAGCTAATGTGTCTGCGCGTTCGTTCCCGTATATATTACAGTGTGATGGTATCCACTGAATGACTACTCTCTGTCATAGTTGGTCCAGGGTTGTTCTCAAGTCATCTAGTTCATTGTTCTTGTGGCTTTTTAGAGCTGATAGTACTGAAAGTGCATCAGTCAGAATCACGAATTTATTGTGCATGTTATTTTTGTGTTGAGTAGCCAGTCTTGCAGCATCTCTGAGGGCCTCAGTTTCTGCTTTAAAGTTAATTGGGAGATTCAACCACAAGAGAAGCGTCTCAGTAAAACAGCATCAAAAATAAGACACTAATATATCACCAAACAACTGCCAAATCATTGATATCATGGAACCAACCGTCTGTCAAGGGTTATATAGATAAACTCTTATTTTTACTATATTTTTCTTTCCTGTTTAAATAATGTTTTTTTTTTCAAATTATTTTTGTTTGCGTTCGCCAGATTTTTACCGCTGACGAAGTCCCTGGAGATTAGGAACTGAATTTTACGGGTCAATCCGTTTTTTTTCTGGCAGCCGGGTGCACATGGGTCCCTCGCCGCACAGGCAGATAACTCCGTCTTCGGAGGTACTCATATTTTTCCCCGTCCATGTGTAATTGTCGTTTCAAGCCGTGCCTCGCTTCTGATACCAGGGAGTTGTTGCCGCAGAGAGAAATCATAAATAGAAACCCCAACTGGTACAGCCGGGACTTGAACGCACAACCTCTCCCTCTCGAGGCCGGCGTCTTGCCTCCAGACCAACCAGTCCCCCCTGTTTAAACAGAGAGCAATAGAATATTGTTTATATAAATGTTTCATCAAATAATTATGTCATTTACTGCATTTCCGAAGGTGACATGCTGAACGCAAGAAGGTAAAACATCATGAGACATGTTAATAAGTCATCAATAAAGAATTAAAAAAAACAAAACAAAGTAAAGTACCCCCGTCACGCCAAGTGGCGTATAGGGAATATGGTGTTAGTGATCATACATTTTACAGACTTTCGGCACATGATTTTTGGGGTAATGTGGTCGGTATTACGCCCGTGCCGCTTTATTTTTCCATTAAAAAATCCTGTACCGATTAAAGGCTGGGTGAACCGGAAGTCGTCGGTTGGGATCGAACACTACCTCTTGTCCTTTGTAGTCCAGTTCACTAACCACTGAGCTATCGCGGCTCCCTTATAATCAATACAGAATGATACTTTTATATTTGTTGGTTTCAACATTAACATATAACGGGAATGAAACATTTGTTTTCGATGTGTTTCCACACTTTCACACAAACATGGTTCAATGAGAAATCAAATAATAAACATACGTTTGGCACATTAGATCCTCGAGGATTAGTTTATAGCAAGAGTGTATGATATTAACAACATAGAATACTATATAGTATCAGAGTGGATTGAATCTGTTCTTTTTAAATCTGGTGTACATAGGTTATTTCTTTCTTTTGTTCTTTCTTTCTTATTTTTTTGTTCTTTCCTTCTTGCCTTCCTTCCTTCTTTCTTTCTTCTTTTCTTTTGTTCTGTCTTTCTTTTTATGTTTCTTTCTATGTGTTGGTTTGTTTCATTGTTTGTTGTTTCTGTATTTCTTTCTTTCTTTCTTTATTTATTTCTTTCTTTCTTTCTTGTGTTCTTTTGTTCTTTATTTCTTATTTTCTTTTGTTCTTTCTTTCCTTCTTTCTTTTCTTCTTTTCTTCTTTCCTTTTTATGTTTCTTTTTGTTTGTTTGTTGTTTCTGTCTTTCTTTCTTTCATTGCTACTTTTTTACCATATGCATACATACACATATATGCGTACGTACATGCTTGCGTACGTACATATACATACATATATACATACACACAAACACGGACACATCCATACATACATTCATTCAACATAAACCAAACCTACATATTATTACGTAATACAGACGCATATATACAACATAAAAGCAAAAGGCGTGATAAATATCCGTACAATCAAGGGAGCTAATTAAGCGTTTACCTTCACAGGCTCATGTTCGGATCTGGGACGCTGGCTCGCTGTCCACGTACGCAGTGATTGGTCTTGGTACCGTTCAGCATGGGGTTGCCTGTGTCAGCTTCTCGAATAAAGTGCTACGTGGCATCGGCGGAGATGAACCGGTAAGCACCTGAATTGTTTATGTTTGATGCAAACACTTCTACATGGAGCTGACCTTACGTCTATTTATGTGAAGCTAATCTTATTTTATATTTTTTTTACTTGTCTATTTTTTGTGAAGCTAACCTTATTTTCTGTTCTATTTTTTTTATGTATGTGAAGCTAATCTTATATTCTATTCTATTCTATTCTATTCTATTCTATTCTATTCTATTTATTGTCTATTAATTGTGAAGCTAACTTTCTACTATTTTCTATTTCTTGTCAATTAATTGTAAAGCTAACCATATATTCTATTCTATTTCTTGTCTATTCATGTGAAGCTGGTCTTAAATTCTATTCTATTTGTTGTTTTGGCTACCATTTAACTTTCACATACCATAAACAAAAGCTCTCCACTTCTTTTTCTCCTTTGATGTTTCTCATTTTTTTTCTGCTTCTTAACCTTCGCCCGTCATGTGAACGTGGACTCGCTATTTTCCTATAAGCAAAGCTATCTGTACTTTCATTTTTTTACTTCTCTTTTATACATTTAATTACCAAAGGTTCTTTAACGTTCGCAGAGTGCAGACGGGGCATCGTGATTTTTTTTGGCCATAAGTCTAGAGGGAAAGACATTAGATCTGACTGACCACACAGGCGAGGGTAAAGCCACGAAGGAACCACTTATTCGAAGAGAACGATTCTCAGTCACAGTCACAGCTGGTTGGGGGGGGGGGGGGGGGGGGGGAAGAATTCAGTCCCGGAATGTTTTTGTTCAGAAGCCGATGGTTACCTCTTGACCTCCCTTCTGTTTATTTTAATGCGCTCTAAGTGTAATTTATCATTGTGATCATCTCTGTCTAATTGTTTCAATTCCTTGTGGTTTTAGATCTTCCCAATTTGATCCTTCCTTGTCTGCACCGTGTGAGATAACCTCATTAATTCCTCTCTATAAACCATTACTATTTTTGATTTACTGGTATTTTAAAAACTTAAATTCCCAGCAGGATTTTTACAAAAAACTAAGTCTAAGTAAGATCAGAGGCTTACCCTGACTCTTAAAAATAGATATCAGAGATTTAACTGGGAATTATTAAAGGCGACCACATCATCCAAAGAGAGCCGTGATAGCTCAGTGGTTAGCTCAGTGGTTAGCAAATTGGACTACTAAGGACAAGAGATCGGGTTTTTTTTTATCATGATCGACGGCTTCCAGGTTCACCCAGCTTTAAATAGGTACCCGATTTTTTTTCTGGGAAAGTAAAGCGGCAAGGGCGTAACTATGATCACTAACACCATATTCCCTATACGTCACTCGGCGTGACGGGGCTCTTTGCTTTACTTACATCGCCCAAAACTGTGATATAGGGTACATAAGGAAAGATAAAGTGTAATGGTTTGGCCATGTGACAGACTGCCCTAGGTACACATAACATACCGTAACATAACATAACATATATGCTTCAAAATTTGAACTCAAATAATTGATATTGAAATCATTAAAAAACTTCGAGAGCTAAAGAGATAAAAATTTAATTGTTTGAAACGATTTGTATCTTCTGGTTATTTCGAAGAAACAATCATCACCATCATGCAGCATAAAATAAACAGGACATATCTGAAAGAAGTGTAACGCGTTAAATGGACACATTAATAACATAAGATGGAAGATGCACCACAGAAATGAAAAGCAGAATAGCTCAGGCCAAAATAGCAATTCAGAAAGTGAATCTCTGAATGAAAATCTTATGCAACAAGTCAGTCTTTGTCAACAGAACTAAGAAAGAGAGTTCATCGTTGCAATATATAGCCAATTCTGGTCTATGGAAGCGAATCATGGCCAGCAGACAAAGAAATGAAAAGACGATTAGGTGTCACAGAGATGGGATTTATCAGAAGAATGTTGAAAGTTCCCTGGATAATTAAAAAGACCAATGAGGAAATTCTCAAAGAGGCAACTTATAAAAGGGAATTCACAAAAAATATCAGGAAAAAACAATCTATATTTTTCGGGCACATCATGAGAAGAGAAAAAATAGGAATACTTGATTACAAGTAGCAAAATACAGGGAAAGAGAAATCGTGGATGACAAAAAGAGAAGATTCTAGATAGCTCGGTGTTATGGCATGGAAAACATTCAACAGCAGAACTGATACGATTCGCGGTGGGTAAGATTGTGGAAGGACACGATTGCCAACGCCACCCGGTATGGCACATGATGATGATGAATTATGGTCGCGCAAGGTACATAACAGCACTTAATGTAGCTTAGTTTGATAGGTCATGTGTACAGAAGATACCGAGACGTGATTACTTGAATTACTTCATGACTAAACGTCATCAACAGTCGTTTGGTTCGGACAATTTTAGGCCAGAATATTCTTACACTATTCCCTTGGATGGTTGACTAAAATGTGAATAGTCAGTTATGTTATTCTGCAAACAAGAAACATAAAGTTGAAAGTTGTCAACGACCCGTAGCTGATGACGTGCTTGCTTGCGTTCGCCCGAAGGCTAGCGGAATGCACCTCATCCTCATACGCCCTTAAAAGGACGTTAAGTGGGTGTGTCTGCGTTGTGTTGTGGTTTGTAGTATAAATGTGATATTTGCGCCTTTCGGCCCATTATATCCGACTTCAGCACAGCTGATGTCTTGTACCAGAGCCACAAGATGAACAGGTGGACTAGAACTATTCAAACGCTAAACTCCGTCTTCTCAGTGCACATAGAAACAGACTAACCAGTATAATGTGGTCAAGTGAATAGGGATCGAAAGGAAGGCATCCCGCTATTTAATGTCGTGCTGAAATCGGATATTCTGGGTCGAAAGACGCAACAACACAGCGCATACGTAGCCATTTAACGTCTTTTTTTAAAGGACGAATGACGAAGAGGTATAACGATTTATTCAGTCATCGGTTGAACAGAAGTAAGAAAATATAACAAACGCATACATAGAAAAGTGCAGCACCATCACTCATTCTACCTGAATCTGTACAATGAGTTGACCATTAAGACTAAGACTTCTTGATAAATTTGCTCATCTGCAGACCCCAGGTGATCTTGTGATGGTCATAGACGAAAGTGACCGACACGTGTTGACGATTTGGGAGTGGCAAACTGAGAAACTTGTGGCTCGGACGTCGGTGAGTACCTGCCAACTGACCATTGGTCAATGCAACAAATATTTAAGTAAAAATATTTATTACTAACCCGTGTGTTACTGGGTCCTCATTATGAGGGAAGTAAAGAATAGTGACACTGCAACCTTCTAGGCATGTCGTAAGAGGAGACTAAGTAGATTGATCGATGGCTTGGCAAGCTGTCATTGTAAAAAGTATTGTTATGGAAACAGAGCCATAGATTTTAAAAGCAGTGATCTCTGCAATATGTGCTATTTTGGCACGCAAGGTTTCTGTTTTTTTAGATTGTGGTTCTGCCCTATGTGCCGTCTGGGGCTCGAAAGAACAATAGATAGATAGATAGATAGATAGATAGATAGATAGATAGATAGATAGATAGATAGATAGATAGATAGATGGATGGATGGATGGATGGATGGATGGATGGATGGATGGATGGATGGATGGATGGATGGATGGATGGATGGATGGATGGATGGATGGATGGATGGATGGATGGAGGAATGGATGGATGGATGGATGGATGGACGGACGGACGGACGGGCGGACGGATGGATGGATGGATATATGGATGGATGGATGGATGGATGGGTGGATGGATGGATATATGGATGGATATATGGATGGATGGGTGGGTGGGTGGGTTGAGGACTGGATGGATGGATGGATTGCTTGATTACTGCAAAATTAGTTATTGCTGTTAATGTTAGAGCTGTGTGAGTGGTTCTTATTGAATCAAGCAATGCTCAACCTGTAACGGTGACGGATTTATGTGTTATTTGTGTTGATGAAATATATTATTGATCGTTTGCTGGCGGTCTTCACCGTCACCTGCCAGTTCTCTGGTCGATTGACCTCAGCTAGAATGCGCTGCTCTTGATTTGCTCGGGACAACGCGTCTTCGTGTCCACTGGGCGTTCGTTTCAGCCCTGACCTTGTCTGTTCACCGCAGTACTTCTGGTTTATTGTTAGGATGACTGTTTCACGTTGTGATTCCGCGACAACTCTATTGCTGTCCTGATTCATCCCCGAGGGTTAACGCCAGGCCAGATAAATATAACGGTGTAACACATAACAACGCATTGGTTATAAGAATTTGTTCCGACTTTTATTATTGCCACATCGGACTCTCGTTACACAACGGATATGGCAGGTCACACACTTAAAGCGCACTCTTATAATTTCTTTAATCTATCGACCTCACACTTGTCTCTGGGCTCTAAACTCATTCATACTCGCATCTTAACTACATGTGGACCATTCCCCATCGAACGGCCCCCCTATACTATCTAACTTCTACCGGCCCTGCGGTCTCTTAATAGTGCCACTTGCTAATTTGTCCGCCTAACTATTCTTCCCTAGTCTCTGCGTCTCATAACTATCACGTTTTCTTCTGCCGGCTAAATGTCTATTACACTTGCTTGGTGTCATTCTTCTAAATCGTCACTCCCTGCCAACTCAGTCTCTCCAAGTGTTCAGTATCAAGTGCTCCCGATCTTTAGTGTTTACTTCTTAAATTTGGATCTTATCAGCCAATCAAAATTGACATCCTGCGCGTCAGTCTGTCCACTCACTTCTGGACATGGCCTTCACGTTTTCCACGTGAATTTCGACCCATCGTCTCCTTTTTTTTCTCGTGACTTCGTCTAACTATCTTTTTTCCTTTCTTTTCCTTGGCCTTGATCTCTCGTCTGTGTTTACTCCTCTACTCTTTCAACTCCTCCCCCTTCTACATACTTACATGGGGAGAATGGGAATACATTGGCACAGAAATGAAAGTGGGAATTGAAATACTGAGATTTTCATCTTTACGTGGTTTCATCTACGATTTAGTGTATGAGTTTAAAGAACACCATTTTCTTCATCATTTTCCTCTTCAGTCTACTACCCTTCAAATGTCGAAGGACTTGACATTTCTAGTTTTCGCTCTTGTGATGCTTCAGCCATTTTATTTTCCTATTGTGAAGTTTCATGAGACTGTCACCGGATCTCATTCTGGTCTATTTCGACCGCTAGTCGCATAGACTGACTAACCACTTTAGACATTTGTAGCACATACTGACTAACCACTTTAGACACTTGTAGTACGTACTGACTAATCACTTTAGACAATTGTACTACAGACTGACTAACCACTTTAGACACTTGTAGTACAAACTGACTAAACACATTAGACACTTGTACTACAGACTGACTAACTACTTTAGACACTTGTACTACCGACTGACTAACTATTTAGACACTTGTACGACATACTGACTAACTACTTTAGACACTTGTGCTACAGACAGACTAAACACTTTAGACACTTATACTACAGACTGACTAACTACTTTAGACACTTGTACTACATACTGAATAACTACTTTAGACACTTGTAGTACATACTGACTAATCACTTTAGACACTTGTGCTACGGACTGACTAACCACTATAGACACTTTTACTACAGACTGACTAACCACTTTAGACACTTGTAGCACATAATGACTAACCACTTTCGACACTTGTACTACATACTGACTAACTACTTTAGACACTTGTAGTACAGACTGACTAACCACTTTAGACACTTGTAGTACAGAATGACTAAACACTTTAGACACTTGTACTAGAGACTGCCTAAACCCTTTAGACACTTGTAGTACAGAATGACTAAACACTTTAGTCACTTGTACTACAGACTGACTAAACACTTTAGTCACTTGTACTACAGACTGACTAAACACTTTAGACACTTTTACTACGGACTGACTAAACACTTTAGACACGTGTAGTACAGAATGACTAAACACTTTAGACACTTGTACTACAGACTGACTAAACACTTTAGACACTTGTAGTACAGAATGACTAAACACTTTAGACACTTTTACTACGGACTGACTAAACACTTTAGACACTTTTACTACGGACTGACTAAACACTTTAGACACGTGTAGTACAGAATGACTAAACACTTTAGACACTTGTACTACAGACTGACTAAACACTTTAGACACGTGTAGTACAGAATGACTAAATACTTTAGACACTTGTAGTACAGACTGACTAAACACTTTAGACACTTGTAGTACAGAATGACTAAACACTTTAAACACGTGTAGTACAGAATGACTAAACACTTTAGACACTTGTACTACAGACTGACTAAACACTTTAGACACGTGTAGTACAGAATGACTAAACACTTTAGACACTTGTAGTACCGACTGACTAAACACTTTAGACACTTGTAGTACAGAATGACTAACCACTTTAGGCACTTGTAGTACAAACAACAATCTAACATAAATTTAGGAAAAAGCATCTAAAATGGACAAAGCCAGTTCTATCTTGTTGTTTTCCGAAGTTGATGTTCTTCAAATCTACTTATTGTGAGTTAAAAACGGAGAGATGGTCACCGAAACAAATGTAAAGAACACAGTAGAGGTGAGGCAGTGCATCCTGTCATTATCATGTGCCGTACCGGCTGGCGTCGACGATCATGTTCTTCCACAATTCTCTGCCCTTAGCTCATTGTATCAAATCTGTTGTTGGTAGCTACCGTGCCACGACAACAAATTATCTTGTACGTTCTGTCTTTGTCGTCCGCGTTCTCTCTTTCCTTCTATTTTGCCAGTTGTAACCAAATTTATCTTCATTCCAGCGTTGTGCTACCAATTTCAGGACGAACGATAGGAAACAGCCTGAGAGATAAGATCAGAAATGAAGAACTTATTTTTTAAACTAGGAATAACTTCACCATAGTATATATAAATAAACAACAGATTAAAATTGTTTGGCCACGTGACAAAGCAGAACGATCAAAGCAGAACACAACGAGCCTTCAATAAACGACGCGAGAACACCATTCCCAAGGCAGACCACGAAAAACGATGCATTTAAGGAATATTAGAAAGACTAGGAAACCTAACAGCAGCAGAAGCGAAATGAAGAACAAAAGACCGCAAATTATATCTCTTCTCGACCCTGAAAGGCAAATGAGGAAGGAAAGAAGTAGAAGATAAACCAAGTAATCTAACTTTCTTTTTCTCATGATCTGCTCCCGAAAAATATCGATATTTTATCTCTAATGTGCTTTATGAGATATAGTTATTTGTTGGGTCTCGTTGAGAATATTCAATAATATATAATTGAAGTATTTCGCCGCAAAGATATAGTAGAATAATGCATTTATCACAACAGGGCATTTCACTTGTTTATGAAACTGTGAAAGCCCTGGAACAAATCATTTGCAAGTATATCCAAGAACGATAATTTACTAGTTACCTCACTTTTAAATTAAGGGAAGGCATTCATGATTCGGAGTTGTCTGTCCTGATTATGAAGACGTTTATTTGCATGCCCCGTTTACAGCCAAGGACAGTTATCGTGTAGGTCATAAAAAAATGTGTTGGTGAAGAAAAGTACACTGGCCAGTTGGTTTAAGTTGAATTATCAGCCGTGACGTATTTTTACCGACTTTGTGGTTTATGTTAGTTCTGAAAATGGGTACTGATGATTGACTTTCTCGAGACTGGGCAGCCTGACATGGTACTGACCACTTAACCCAAGAAATGTCGGTATCGTAATGGGCAAGAATTATGATCACTGTTGCTATAATTCCCATGCATCTCAATGCATAATGATTGCTCTATACATCGATGTATACCATCATCATCATCAAGAACCATGCCTGCTGGCGTAGGTGATCATGTCTCTCCACGGCTTTTCATCTCTACAGTTATCTAAAATTTCTGTTGTTGACCTTCTGCCAAACCATTCTCTTAAGCTGTATGGTATCTTTTCTCTTTGCTTCACTCTATCTCTTCGTCCCTCAACTTTTCCAGTTGCTACAATATATTGTAGCTATTCCCTTGTCATTACATGGCCAAAAAATGATTATTGTTTCTTCCTACTATTGGAAATTAGTTCTGTTTTAGCTTTCCATGGTTTTCTCAACATTCTTCTGTAAAACTCACATTTCTTCATCCTGCTGTGATTTTCTTGTCTGTTGTTCTATTGCCCATGATCCATATGCCAATAATGGCTCTACATAACATTTAAGAACTATTTTTCTTATTTCTATTGTCAAATGTAGATTGCACAGTATCTTACTCATTTTTTGGAAAGCTGCTTTATATATAATATAAGTAACATTATTTTAAAATCTCTAGACATATTATTGTTGATTTGTTTTTTTTCTTTATTCTTCCATTTGTGATGAAGATAACATGCATGCGACAGCTGTGGTGTTTGAAACTTCCTGTGTCAGCACTTTGACTGTTACTAACAAAGTGACTCTTCTATGCGAGAATGTTTTTTATTCTTTTGAGCACAACTTTTGTTACACATTCATTATGGTTATATGGAATCATCCAAATTAATATCTCATCTCCCAAACAACAGCACGTTCATTATCAGCAGAGACACAGCGCTGCAAGTCCCTACAAATAAAGGACACGTTCATTATCAGCAGAGAGACAGCGCTGCAAGTCCCTACAAATAAAGGGCACGTTCATTATCAGCAGAGAGACAGCGCTGCAAGTCCCTACAAATAAAGGGCACGTTCATTATCAGCAGAGAGACAGCGCTGCAAGTCCCTACAAATAAAGGGCACGTTCATTATCAGCAGAGAGACAGCGCTGCAAGTCCCTACAAATAAAGGGCACGTTCATTATCAGCAGAGAGACAGCGCTGCAAGTCCCTACAAATAAAGCGGTGCAGTGTTGCAGCACGTGAAGCTACGACAGCGTCGCATGGCGTACTGGTTTAGTTTAGTACACAACGGACAAGTCAATAATAATCGATCAGATTCCCTCCCCAGCACGTTCCCTCAAGCCCACCCACGACACACACTAGCGGAAGCATTGGAAATGACGTCAGTTCAGATGCACGAACTCTGTAGTACCGACGAAGAGCTTGCCTCCCCCCCCCAAAACTTCCTTAGTAGCCCTTTACGACTTACTTGATAGCTCACAGTGGGTGTATTCGCTTTCTCCTATCATCGTGGCCCCAGTCATCATCATCATCATCGAGTGCCATCTCCGCATCGAAGGTTGGCTACCTGATGTTGGCTACTTGATGGTGCAGGTTGTCATAGGCTGGTTGTCCATCTTTTGATGTTACTCGTCCATGTTAGTCTTGGTCTGCCTCTTTTACCTTGTATTTTTCCCTCCAGGATTACTTTTAGTAGGCTGTTGTGTCTTTTAACATGGCCCAAAAATCGCATTTGTCTTGATTGAATTGTGTTTAGTAGTTATCTTTTCATTTTTAGTTGTTTTAAAACTTCATCGTTTGTTTTCTTTTCCTTCTATCCAATTCTACCTATTCTTCTATGTATCCACATTTCAAAGGCTTTAATTGGCCCCAGTAACCACTCTGATTAGCATATTTTCTCCTAGAACATTCGTGCAGGACCGTTAAGTGACAACGCTCTGTATTGATCCTCATTCCCTCAAGGCCAGATATCAGAAACTTTTTGATAAAACCCCGTGTAGGTAGTAAAACTTAAACCAAACAAATATAAGTAAGATTGTGACCTATTAAATGCGCCTTACAAATAAGGCCAGCCACCACAAATACATTTTGTTCATTCTGCGGTCAGATCTGTCTATACATTATTGGGGAGATTCAGCCATGAGAGAAGCTTCTCAATAAAACAGCTCCCAGCATAAGAAAGAGAACTACTGACAAATCACGATTGCTTGTTACCAATCGTCTGTTAAGACGTCGAAGACCACATATATGGTACACAGAAAAGTAGAGTCCCCGTCACGCCAAGTGGCGTATAGGGAATGTGGTGTTAATGACCATAAATTTTACAGACCTTCGGCACATGATTTTTGGGGTAATGTGGTCAGTATTACGCCCGTGCCGCTTTACTTTCCCAGAAAAAAATCAGGTTCCCATTAAAGGCTGGATGAACCGGAAGCCGTCGGTTGGGATCGAACCCTAAGGTTATGCATAGATCTACCGATAATACTGACAGCACTTTCATGTTCATCTGAAGCATCATTTATGATTCTTTCAAAGAGAATGTTACCAAGAAAATGTTAGAAACAAAAAGGTATAAGACAGACTATGTGGACTTATGGAAATCCAACTGTTGATCTGAACGATTCCCAAGAATTCCGTTGTAGTAAAAGTTGTAGTTGGTCGAAGGACACGGTATCACTGCAAACGAATTAAAATCCGTAATTGCTCAACCGCTCGTGCCAGTGGAATCATACGAATTAACATCTCATCGCATTGAATGATTCAAACAAAACAAGGCAGCTGCAGTCCCCATCATAGCAGCTACAGCGCACGCGAAAAGACATTAATCATTATCGCACCGAAAGTGAGCGCAGCCGTACTGTCCTTCGTCATACGATATCATCATTCATCATAAATAATCGGAATATAAGAACACGATCCGGATGAAATACACAGCTCACGGTGTGCACAGAGCACTCAACTCAATAGCTCCAGCAGCATGCCGGATTTGGAATATGAGGAAACTGCAACAAGGAACACTTTTAAAACCGATCCTCAATGGTTCCTGTGGCTTATCCGCCATATTGACCGGACGTCATGTTTCCGTTGAAGGGTTGGTAACAATTACTTGGAAAATTTAAATATGTAATTTTATTTTAAATCTTTTAATACAATAGCATTTGCGATCTAAAATAACCTGGCAAACATAATCTGAAGTTAACGGATTAGTACGCTAAAAAAAAAAGCCAAAACTCAAAGCCAGGTAGCCAACAGTTCATCTATCAAATCTACAACAAAATGGAGTCTGAAAGCGCTCATGCTGCTTTAAATAGGTATCTGTTTGTACCTGGTATAGGACGGCCTGACCTGATACATCTGCCATACAATGCGTCGCTTTTCACTTGAAAAACATGGACACTTATACATATTTTCCACACGTCTAAGACTGATTAGCCGCGATAGCTCAGTGGTTAGTGAACTGGACTACAAAGGACAAGAGGTAGGGTTCGATCCCAACCGACGGCTTCCGTTTTACCAAGCCTTTATTGGGTACCAGGGATTTTTTTCTGGAAAAGTAAAGCGGCATGAGCATAATACCGACCATATTACCCCAAAAATCATGTGCCGAAGGTCTGTAAAATTTATGGTCACTAACACCATATTCTCTATACGCCACTTGGCGTCGGGGTACTTTCATTTTTTTTAATTTAAACTAAGGCTGAATGGAACTCTTATTTTATAAAAGATTATCTGTGTTTTTTTTTTTTAAAAAGTTGTTTGACATTATACGTGGTAAGGTTTGCTACCAAAATGATAGTAATTGGCGTAAGTAAAAAGTAAAGAGCCCCGTCACGCCAAGTGGTGTATAGGAAATATGGTGTTAATGATCATAATTTGTATAGGCCTTCAGCACATGATTTTTGGGGTAATCTGATCAGTATTACGTCCGTGCTGCTTTACTTTCCCAGAAAAAAATCCGGTACCCATTAAAGTCTGGTGAACCCGGAAACCGTCGATAAGGATTGAACCCGACGCTTGTCCTTTGTTGTCCAGTTCACTAACAACTGAGCTATCGCGGCACCCTCGTAATTAGCGTAATTTTGAGATATTCAAGTATTTACTTAGTTTTACGACTTTCTTTGGCGATGACAACCCACATTTTGAGAACTTTGGCTATAGATTCTCCATTCCTCCCCATATCTCTCTCTCTCTCTCTCTCTCTCTCTCTCTCTCTCTACCGCTGTATACATATAACATTTTATTTGAAGTATCGACCAGCTGAAGCTTGCAACAATATAATCTTCTCTAGACCACAAGCGAACCGATTGTCTCTGGCAGCTTCTACCCTTTTGATGAGAATCTTCTGGTCACGTACGGAAAAGAACACGTTCATTTTTGGAAAATGTTCTGGGAAAAGGGCGGGAAAATAATGAGGGACAAGCTGAGTGGAAACTTCGAGGTAGGTTTGCTCAACTTTACACTACAAAATGTTTATTATTATTCTCTCGATCTACTGTTCATCTTTCATTGTTTCAAAAACTTTCCTCATCTCTTTTCTTTCCTTTTCTCTGATATAATCTGTCTTCACTTTCTCTGGTATAGAGTGTCTTTATTCTTTCTTTAAATTTGTCTCCGCTTTCTCTTTTTAAAATTTGTCTTCACTTTCTCTTATATACGTTGTCTTCATTTTGTCCTATATCCAGTATCTTCACTTTCTTTTACATAAATTGTCTTCACTTTATCTATTATGATTTGTCTTCACTTTATCTATTATGATTTGTCTTCACTTTATCTAGTATGATTTGTCTTCACTTTATCTAGTATGCTTTGTCTTCCCTTTATCTATTAAGCTTTGTCTTCACTTTATCTAGTATGCTTTGTCTTCACTTTATCTAGTATGCTTTGTCTTCACTTTATCTAGTATGATTTGTCTTCACTTTATCTAGTATGCTTTGTCTTCCCTTTATCTATTAAGCTTTGTCTTCACTTTATCTATTATGCTTTGTCTTCACTTTATCTATTAAGCTTTGTCTTCCCTTTATCTATTATGCTTTGTCTTCACTTTATCTATTAAGCTTTGTCTTCACTTTATCTATTATGCTTTGTCTTCACTTTATCTATTATGCTTTGTCTTCACTTTATCTATTAAGCTTTGTCTTCACTTTATCTATTATGCTTTGTCTTCACTTTATCTATTAAGCTTTGTCTTCACTTTATCTAGTATGCTTTGTCTTCACTTTATCTATTAAGCTTTGTCTTCACTTTATCTATTATGCTCTGTCTTCACTTTATCTATTAAGCTTTGTCTTCACTTTATCTATTAAGCTTTGTCTTCCCTTTATGTATTATGCTTTGTCTTCACTTTCTCATATATTCGTTGTCGTCACTTTTTGTTAGATACTTTGTTTCTCTTACATACTTTGCCTTCACTTTCTCTTATATACTTTGCCTTAATCATCATCATCGAGTCCCGTCTCCGCAACGAAGGTTGACTGCCATGAAGCGCCATTCTGTTCTATCTCTTGTTTTGATGGTTCAGGTTGTCATAGGCTGATTTGTCCATCTTTTGAGGTTACTTGTTACTTTTCCTTCACTTTCTCTTATATACTTTGTCTTCACTTTCTCTTATATACTTTTTTTCTCTTACATACTTTGCCTTCACTTTCTCTTATATACTTTGTATTCACTTTCTCTTATAAACTTTGTTTCTCTTACATACTTTGTCTTCACTTTCTCTTATATATTTTGTCTTCACTTTCTCGTACATACTTTGCCTTCACTTCTTCTCATATACTTTATCTTCACTTTCTCTTATATACTTTATCTTCACTTTCTCTTATATACTTTGTCTTCACTTTCTCTTATATACTTTGTTTCTCTTACATACTTTGCCTTCACTTTCTCTTATATATTTTGTCTTCACTTCCTCTTATATACTTTGTTTCTCTTACATACTTTGCCTTCACTTCCTCTTATATACTTTATCTACACTTTCTCTTATATACTTTGCCTAGACTTTCTCTTATGGGTGTTAACAAAATTATTAGGTTATAGCTCTCGTTCTACTCTAGGTCACAAACAAGGTCGATTGATGCTGCTCTAGTTTACTTAATTCTGTTCCTCCGTTTCGCTCATCTTTTCTTTCTGACTCTTGAGCTCTACTCCTCTTCTTACCTTTGTCTCTTTTGTTGTGTAATGGCAAGGCATCCCGTCGAGGTGAGAAATATAACTGTTTTTGTTTTCTTTGTGTAGTTTAAGATTAAATTTGCAGCTACTCATTCTCCTTTTCAATTCTAACCACAACCAGGTATAAAAGTAGGCATTAGCGCAACACAGAAGTCGTCACGCCTCCGATCGGGTTCACCTATGCGACCTGTAGGCAGCTGCCTTTTTTTCGGTTGGAGCTTCTTTGTATCTCTCTATTCCTACTTCATCTTCTCCATTTTTTCCCCTTATTCTTCTTATAAGCATCACTGAATACATTCCTATTTTTTTTCTTTCCCTTTATGTTTCAATTATAAAGTGCCAATATTTAGTTTCTCCACAAGAAGTATATATTTTTTAATCTGCTATTCTTATTAATGTTTTATTTTTTTTTTTAAATGTCTTCTTCTTCTATCCTTCCTCCTATGCCGTTGTTGTCGAGGGGAGATGCAATCTGCGATTCTTTGCTCTTCTGTTGGAATCTTCTGGTGTTATCCTTCCTAGTGACTCTAGTATTCCCTTTATCCATCTCTTTCTCGGTCTTCCTTAATCTGCCGTTTTCGTAACATTTGTTTATGGCTCTTTGAGTCATTGTTTGTTCTTTTTGTCTTGTTATGTGACCGAACCATTGTATCTGTTGTTTCTTTATGTATTCGATGGCTGGTTCAATTTCGAGTTTCTTACTCAGGTCAGTGTTTCTTACTCTGTCCCTTAAGCTGCTTCCTGGCATTCTTCTGAGAAAAATTGATTTGTAAATTGCCCTTTTTGCTTCCGTAGTTATTGTCTTTGTTTTCCAATAGTGTTGATACTTGGCCTATAACTTGGCAAGCTTTGTTACACCTTATATCTATTTCTGTCACTTAGTTATTGTCGTGTGTTAACGTGCTATCCAGATATTTAAAATTGTCTACTTGTTTCAAGGTCGTATTATCTATTAAGATGTTTAGTTTTTTTCCTTTCTCGCTATTGCCATTACTTCGGTTTTATTTATGTTGATCTTGTATTGTTTACAAGTGTAGTTTAGCCTGTTGATATGTTCTTGCAGGTCTTCAGTTGTTTCATGTATCAGAATTTGGTCGTCTGCAAATAGTATTTAATGTATTATGCCGTCTCTTCTGCTGTTTTCTTCTATATTGGTTGCAGTCTCTTCTGCTGCCCTTCTTTTTCCATATTGGTAATATAATGGACTGTTTCCAATCGTCTGGGACTTGCTGTTGTATCCATGCAGCGTTGAATATTCTGTGTAGCCATTTACATCCTGCCTCTCCCGCTGCTGCTAGCATTTCTACTGGGATGTTATCGATTCCTTGGGCTTTGTTTCTTGGTGCGAGTCGCAATGTTTCTTCTATTTCTTCAATTAATATATTTGGTTCTTTATCGCCAATTATTGGTTACTTTTTGTGTGTTTTTGGACTTGTTGTTTCTACATTCAAAAGCTCTTCGAAATATTCTTCCATCTCGTTAAGATTTGCGTTTTGTTTGTTATTGCTTGGCCTCGTTTATCATTGATGATTTCAGTTGGGTCATAATTTTCTTTCTTTTGTCTTATGGCTTTAATTGTTCAATAGAAATCTCTGGATGCTGATTTGTGATTGTTACTAATCATTTCTCCAAATTTTACCATTTAGGTTTGTTCTTCTTTGATTCGTTTCTTCACTTCTCTTCTTTCTATTATGTATATATTATAATGGCTTTGCTTATTAGTATTAGCCAGATTTTAAAATTGTTATTAATATTTTATTTTAAATTTTATTTTTGCTTTTTTTTTTATTTCAAGGTATAGTTATATTTATTGATTTTTTTGTTGTTTTTAAAACAATATTGTTTAAACATTTCACATACCTATAAGGGTCACCCACCAAAGTTTGTCACAGCAGTTTGCTTTGCCCCAAACGGTGACGTAGTCACAGGAGACACTTTGGGCGCCATCCTGGTGTGGACACGTGACAGCAACAACGTGTTTGCCGTAAACAAGAACATTTCCGCGCAGACCAGAAAAGCCCATAAGGTAAATATGTAGCCACTTCCGGAAAATGTTGTACTTCCGGCCAGGTATATTATCCAATTACAATATATCTCTTGTCTTAGTGCTTGTCTTGTAGGTTTCACGGCTATCTACTTTCATGTCATTAAATGTGACTGTAAAAAGTTTTCTTTGGATCAAGCATTGGCAACATTTTATTTATTATAGGCCAGATCTGTAAAATAAGAAGGTTCCGAGGATTGGAGACTATCATCTGTTGATGAGATCAATATTATTAATACCGATGCAGTTGGCAATAACCAAATAAAATTAGGAGAAATACCTCTACTAGACGTACAATCTTAAATATATCCGGGTAGTAATATAGATAAAGAGGGAGGAACAGAAAATGATACCAAAATAAGGATATCAAAAGCAAGATGAGCTTTTGTTGCACTCGAAAACATTTGGAAGTCCAAAGAAATTAGGTTAAATACAAAAATAAAAACAAATTCCTCCAATTTTCAGTCAATCCAATTATATGGCTGTGAAACATGGAGAACAACAAAATTAACAATCATGAAGATACAGGCTTTCATTGATGGATGCTTACGCAGAATAAAAGGATGGAAATGACAGGACAAAATCACTAACATAGAATTATGGAAATCTGCCAGTCAAATATCAGTGGATAAAGAGATACAGCGAAGACGATGTCGTTGGATAGGACACACACTACGGAAGCCAACTGAGAGTATTACACAACAGGCCCTTTTTGGAATCCCCAGGGGAAAAGACAAAGGGGAAGACTAAAGAATTCTCGGAGAAGACACATAGAAGCAGAGATGAAGATTATGGGGAAGACATGGAATGATCTTAAAAAATGGCAAGAAACAGAACGACTTGGAAAGTGTTTGTTGATGACCTATGCTTCACAGGGAGCTTTAAGGTAGAAGAAGATGATCTATTGATGTCTGTGTAGAATTTATATATATTGCATCACAATAACGTGCTTTCTTCTTCTAAAACTACTACTACTACATCTACTACTTCTACTACTGTAACTACTATTTCTACTATTGTTACTACTTCTACTTATATAATTACTACTACAAAAACTACGACAACTACTACTACAACTACTACTACTAATACTATATCTACTACTTCTACTACTGTTACTACTATTTAACTATTGTTACTACTTCTACTTATATAATTACTACTACAAAAACTACGACAACTACTACTACTAATACTACTACTAATACTATGTCCACTACTTCTGCGTAAAGGTAAAGTACGAGACTTGAATCGGCGTCTTAGCACGCGAGTTTCTACCCATATGTGCTCGATGGCCTATCCAGAAGTGTTCGGAGACTTCTGGATAGCGTCGCTTCAAGCATGGAATCTCACGATGCGAGGCGGTATTCCTCACCTCCCCAGAGTGCTACCTTGATACCCATTTCTGAGAGCGTCTGGGTCGACCGCGGAGGTATTTATTTTCAACCACGAGTACAAGTCACACTGTTTCCAGCGGGAATCGAACACAGGCTGTCCGAACGTCGTTAGCCCAGTCGGGAGGTTTTCCCAACTAGGCCACAAAGGCCCCCCCCCCCCCACTACTTCTGCATTTACACATTAAGTACACGAGAATGCAAACAAATCTATCTAAATAAAATGTTGCTTCTCTCTTATTTTTCTACTTTTGTATCTTTTTCTTATTTTACTACATTCACCCGTTATGCATGTACAGACATGAAATAATATATCAAAATAGAACTGTTTTCTTTTACTTTTTCCTTTAGACTGCATCTCCTTTTTCTTTTAAATTTCTTCTCCTTCTTTTATTTCTTTTTTTATTTCTTCTTATTCTTCTCTTTCTTCTTCTCATTATAAAAGTAAAAGTAAAGTATCCCCGTCACGCCAAGTGGCGTATAAGGAATATGGTGTTAGTGACCATACATTTTACAGACCTTCAGCACATGATTTTTGGGGTAATGTGGTCGGTATTACGCCCGTGCCGCTTTACTTTCCCAGAAAATTCCGGTATCTATTTAAGGTTGGGTGAACCCGGAAGCCGTCGGTTGGGATCGAACCCTACCCCTTGTCCTTTGTAGTCCAGTTCACTAACCACTGAGCAATCGCGGCTCCCTTCTTCTCATTATATTATTATTTTTTTTTATATTTCTGTTTTTCTTTTCATTTTCTTCAGCTTATTCTTTTTTTCCTCCCTCTGCCACTTCTTCTTTTTTCATTTTTTCTTCCTCTTTTATATTTCTTCTTTTTGTTTTCATTTACTCCTTATTCGTTTTCTTTTTCTCCTTCTTTCTCTTCATTTCTTTCTTTCTACTTCTGCGTTCACCGTTATTGTTATTGGCTATTGTTATAAGTTCACCGTTTAAGTGTGCATGGATGCGAACAAATCGTACATTGAAAAATAAGAATTTTGTAGACATCATTGATCGTTAGCGTTGCGCAATACTTGATGATTCCTTGAAAAAAGTTGTTAATTCTTTCTGGATACACAGAAAAGTGTTTCGGCGCTCTGCATGCTGGGAGATGGAACTCTTTTGTCTGGAGGAGGTAATATTGTCAAAGCTTGGGACACGGTCAACAATTACGCGTTGGTGAAGGAACGAGTGGTAGGTTATTGTTCTTTTGTTCTGTTCTCTCTTGGTCGAGTTTCTCTATTCATTCATCATTTGTGTCTCATCTACGGTTTCTTTTTGTTACCACTTATCTACTTTTCCTTTTTCATCTACTTTTTCTGCATCATCTACCATTTTCTCCTCCGTCTACTTTTTCTACTTCATCTACTTTTTATTCTTCATCTACTTTTTCTACTTCATCGACTTTTTATTCTTCA
The DNA here is from genome assembly GCA_032433765.1 of Megaustenia siamemsis. Lineage (NCBI taxonomy): Eukaryota > Metazoa > Mollusca > Gastropoda > Stylommatophora > Ariophantidae > Megaustenia > Megaustenia siamemsis. Next base: position 44,994,916 of record JAVIAB010000088.1, read on the forward strand.
TCTACTTTTTCTGCTTCATCTACTGTTTCTACTTCATCTACTTTTTCTGCTTCATCTACTTTTTCTCCTCCATCTACTTTTTCTACTTCATCTACTTTTTATTTTTCATCTACTTGTTTCTACTTCATCAACTTTTTCTTTTTTTTTTACCTTCATCTACTTTTTCTACTTCATCTACTGTTTCCCTTTTTGACTTTTTTGGAGAAGATGTAGCCGAATGGAATTATAAAAGTCATTTAAGCTCCCCAAATAAGGTTTTCGCAGGTATTGATCCACTATAGAGTGAAACATGATCTTTACTTCACTTTCAGGAGATCCTGAATATTATCAAATAAGAGTAGAAAAAGCGACAGGAACAACTCAATTATGTCTGATTCTTTCCATTACCTATTAGATTATATCATTGCAGCATTGCTTTGTTTACAAACCGTTTTTTGAAACTGCAGTTGCCTGAGACGGTCGGTCACGTGAGAACGATCATCCCAATGAACAGAAGCGGATTGGACGGGTCCATTTACGTAGCCACAACCAGAAACAAAGTGCTAGAGGGTAGTTTACAGCTCAAGTTCAAGGTCATTATACAGGTAAATACTATAAGCGTGATTATGTATCAATTTGTTCTTACTTCTGAATGTTCTTAAATACATTTGAATGAAAAACATTCGTCCCATTCCAAGTATGGCTGGAGCTACTGAGTTTAACACCGTGAGCTGTGTTTTTCATCTGGATCGTGTTTCATTATTCCAATTGCTTACGATGAATGATGATATCGTTTGACGAAGGATATTTCGATTGCGTTCACTTTCGGTGCGGCGTCGTCTTATATCTTTTGGCGTGTAATGCAGCTGCCTTAATGGACACTGCAGCTACCGTTCTTGATTTAGTTCCTTCAATGAGATGAGATGTTAATTCGGATGAGCCACTGACACGGACGGTTGAGCAATTATGGGTTTTATTTCGTTTGCAGTGATACCGGGGCCTTCGACTAACTACAACTATAACTTTGAATGAAATGAGTCAGAAGGATGGCAAGAGTCAGCTTGAAAGTCAGTATTCAAAGCGAAGATAAAAGAAAAAAAAATATAGCTCACCTTATAAATACCTTTTTGCCATTAATATTTCAGTTTTTCTTGATTATTTTGCTCATCTCAGGTTCAGAAATGTAATCTACAGAACACTACTCAAAACATATACCATGATGACAGACCAGCAAACACACTTCTGCATACATTATGGCTTTAATTTGAACATGTGTTGAGAACAATTTTGAATATTTCATACCGTAAAGTGACAAATCATTTCCTATGTGAAGTGTCAAATCATTTCCTATATGAAGTGTTCATTTTCAAAAGCAATTACCTACTATTGGTGTAGAGTGGTAGAGAGATGTTATAAATGGAGAAAATGAGTGTAAACTGTTGATACCCAGTGGAAGAAATGGACCAATTGAAAACTTCGAGTCAGACTGAAAGTATCATTTTCATTTCAAATTACGCGAAGATGACACAGTATAAAACATACACACAAACAATGTCATTGAGCTTTCATTTACTATTAACTCACAGACACTCATGATGAGGTCGAATAATAAAGGAACATGCGTGTGTGTGACGTCACAGACAAGGAACAAAATTGCATAGACCACTGGTTGCAATGAAAGAGCGAAAAGCAGGACTAAAGAGAAAAGAGAGTCTTGATAAGTTGATAAAGAATACGGTGCTGGTGATCATATTTTTCATGACCAACGGTATAAGTTTGGGTGATCTGTTTGGTATTACTACAGCCTGTCCTTTCTTCCCTCAAAATATCTGGTGCCCATTTCCATTCCTTCGAGGTTGGGTGAATCTCGAAGCCCTGTCAGTTTAAAAACACACAAACTTTGCTACATCTGGGATTTGGACTTGGACCCTCATGACCGGGAGCGAGCGCTTTAATTACTCAGCCACCGAGGCTCCAACAGCAGACGTGAAACGAATAAATTGTAGTTGATGAGAGTGAAGAGATATTAGAAATTACAGAAATGAGTGTGAAGTGTTAATGTTAAACATTGAATGTGAAGTGTTAATGTTAAACAATAAATGCTAAATGTTAATTTTAAACAATAAATGTGAAATAATAATGTTAAACAATGAATGTGTAATGTTAGTGTTAAACAATAAATGTTACATGTTAATGTTAAACAATGAATGTAAAATGTTAAACAATGGATGTGAAATGTTAATGTTAAACAATGAATGTTAGTGCTAAACAATGAACTTGAAATATTAATGTTAAACTATGAAAATGGAATATTAATGTTAAACAATGAACTTGAAATGTTAATGTTAAACTATGAAAATGGAATGTTAATGTTAAACAATGAACTTGAAATGTTAATGTTAAACTATGAAAATGGAATGTTAATGTTAAACGATGAACAGGAAATTTTAATGTTAAACAATAAATGTGAAATGTTAAGCAATGAATGTGGAATGATAATGTTAAACAATAAATGTGAAATGTAAATGTTAAACATTGAATGTGACATGTAAATGTTAAACAATGAATGCGACATGTAAATGTTAAACATTGAATGTGAAATGTAAATGTTAAACAATGAATGTGACATGATAATGCCCAACAGAAAAAAGATAACAGGTAGAAGTTTTATTACTTTAGGCAGAGTGACATTTGTTAAACTCACTTACATTTGGTTACACTTTTAAAGAATTATTACAAATTAATTCATTTAATCTGATAAGTCGAAATTTATTCCCGTGACAATAGATTTGACTTTGTTTTATTTAGAATTACTGTAGTTCTTATACTTTTTTCTTCCTCTTCTTTCCTTCCTCCATTGCCTTTGGCGTAGAGGCGATTCTTTGCTCTTCTGTTAGCCTCTTCTGGTGTTATCCCTTCTAGTGACTCTAGTATTCCCTTTATCCATCTCTTTCATAGTCTTCCTCTTAATCTGGCATTTTCGTAGCGTTTGTTTATGGCTCTTTGAGTCATTGTTAGTTCTGTTTGTCTTGTTATATGGCCGAACCAATTTATCTGTTGTTTCTTTATGTATTCGATGGCTTTCGAGTTTCTTCCTCGGGTCAGTGTTTCTTACTCTGTCCCTTAAGCTGTTTCCTGCTATTCTTCTGACACATTTCATTTCGGTGGTCGTTATCTTTCTTATTGTTCTAGAGTCCAGCGACCAAATCCGGCACTGTTAGCACAGAGTTGGTAGAAAAATTGATTTGTATATTGCCCTTTTTGCTTCCGTACTTATTGCTTTGTTTTTCAATAGTGTTGATTATATCTATCTATGTCGCTTGGTTATTATCTTATGTTAACGTGCTACCCATATATTTAAAATTGTCTACTTGTTTCAAGGTCGTATTATCTATTATGATGTTTAGTTTTCCTTTCTTTCTCGCTATTGCCATTACCTCGGTTTTGTTATGTTGATCTTCATGTTGTATTGTTTACAAGTGTTGTTTAGCCTGTTGATATGTTCTTGCAGGCCCTCAATTGTTTCATGTGTTCTTATACTTGTATGTAAAATTATCTTGACTTTTTCAAGAAAGTGTTTATTAGTACATTGATCTCACCTACCTTACAGTTCAGCTGTTAATTGGTTAAAGCTAAAGGTAAAATCTATTGACCTTTCGAGCCGTAACCGGCCCATAGGGCGTAGACCAAGATACACCTTCTCCTATATGAATTTTTGTTCTAGCAGTTTTCTTTTAAAGATATTTTATCAAATCTCGCCATCTGTCTCTGTTCTGTGCAAGCAGTTCTATCTCATTGAGGGAGCCGATTCCTGCTGCTCTTGCCTCTCTCATCAATGTTCTTCTCAGTGTCTCCCTGGGTCTTACTCTTTTTCTTTTACCTGTTGTTTCCCATATGAGGGCTTGCTTTGCTATTCGATTATTATCTCTTCTCATCGCATGTCCAACGTATGACCATCGTCTTTTCTTTATTACTGAAGATATTAGTGGTTGATTGGCGATTTCTCTAATTTCCTCGTTTGTTTTGAATTCGTTCCATTCTATACCAAGTATTTTCCTTAGACATTTATTTTCGAATGCGTTCAACTTTGTTTCTATATCTCTTGTTGTTTTCCAGCTTTCACACGCATACGTAAGGGTTGATAGTACATTTGATTTGAATAGCCTAAGTTTTGTGTTTGTGCTAATGAGTTTTGATTTCCACAACTTTTCAAGGCTTCTGAAAGACATTGCTGCTTTAGCCAGTCTGATTCTAATTTCTTTGCTCGTATCCCCTTCTCGATCAATGTGACTTCCAAGATAGATGAAGTGATCGATCTCTTCTACTGGTTTGTTTTCCATGTATATTTTGTCACTTGTTGGAATTAAACTTTTCATGACTTTAGTCTTTTCATGATTGACCTCAAGCCCAATTTTGCTGGCTATTGATGATAGTTCATTTGTGTTTTCCTGCATCGTTTTTATCTGATTGCTGATGAGAACTATGTCATCAGCAAAGTCCAGGTCCTCCAAATGGTCTCCTTGTATCCATTCGATGCCTTTATTACCAGTGCAGCATTTCTTCATTATGAAGTCCATAACAATTCCAAATAACAAGGGCGATAAAATACATCCTTGTTTAACCCCAGTTTCTATTGGGAAACATTCGCTCAGTCCTTCCTCTGTTCGAACTGCACATGTGTAACCATCATACATGTCTTTGATAATATTTATGATTTTTGATGGTAAGCCATATTGCTTCAGAATTTTCCACAAAGAATCTCTATGAATACTATCAAATGCTTTTTTGAAGTCGATGAAGTTAAGTACAAAAGGTTTTTGCTTTTCAATGTGTTCCTCCAATATAAGTCGTAGAGTGAAAATGTGGTCAAGACAGCTTCTCCCTTTTCTAAACCCAGCCTGTTCTTCACGCATTACTGTATCTATTGAATCCTTTATTCTATTTAGGATGATTTTACAGAATAATTTTGAGGCAACTGACAAAAGTGTCACGCCTCTCCAATTGTTACAATCTCTAAGATTGCCCTTTTTTGGGATCTTAACAATGATTCCTTTTTTCCATTTATGAGGCGTCTTCTCTGTTTTCCAAATGATGTTGAACATTTTTTGGAGATGTATTAAATTATGGCTATCAATTGCCTTGAGGATCTCAGCTGTTAACTTATCCTCTCCAGCAGCCTTGTTATTGGTCATTAGCTTTAAGGTGGTTTCTATTTCACTCAAGGTGAAGTCATCTAAATTTACATCTAATTCTGCTGCTGGTGTTTCAGCTTCAAAATCTATTAAACTGTGAGGTAGTGGACGGTTAAGAATTTCTTTGAAGTGTTCCGCCCAACGGGCTTTTATGTCTGCGCTTGTTGTTAGCATTAATCCAGATTTGTCTAGAATTGGTGTTCCACTGGATGTATAGGTGTTTGTCAGCATCTTTTGTACAGTATAAAGAGTTCTGCTGTCTCCTGTAATTGCAGCTGTCTCTGCTTTCTCTGCCAAGTTGTCTATATAAGCTCTTGTATCTCTTCTTGCCGAAAGGTAAAATACGGGACTTAAATCGACGTCTTAGCACGCAAGTTACCACCCATATGTGCTCGGCCGCCTATCCAGAAGTGTTCGGAGACACACTTCTGGATAGTGTCGCTTGAAGAATCGAAACTCACGATGCGAGACGACATTCCTCACCATCCCAGGGTAATACCCTTGTACTCATTTATGCCAACAGCTTGGTCAACCGTGGTGGTATTTTTTTTTCCAACCACAAGTACAACTCACACTGCATCCAGCGGGGTTGTCCGAACATCTGTAGCCCGGTCGGGTGGTTTTCTCAACCAACTAGGCTACCGAGTTAATGGGTTAAAAAGCCTGACGCTTCCTAGCAAAATTGTTGACCAATAATTCTGAATTAGAATCGAGTGCACTACTTTATAGTGTCTCCATGATAAACAATGAATGCAAGTGTAAGACGTAACGTTAAGACAACACTCAATTTCTTATTAAATAGCACTCTGCCAAGCACAGGGAAAATAAGGGAAAAAAAAACATAGGTTGTTAAGTCGTTTTATAATAAGGTACTTAACCAGTTATTACAACACAGTTAAGCAGCGTGGATTACCAGCGTCCGGGGCAAGGAGTGTATGTTCGTTTTGAAAAAAAAAACAGGAGTTGTTTAGTCGTTTTATAATAAGGTTAAAAAAAAGTAAAGAGCCCCCGTCACGCCAAGTGGCGCATAGGGAATATGGTGTTAGTGACCATACATTTTACATACCTTCAGCACATGATTTTTGGGTAATGTGGTCGGTATTACGCCCGTGCCGCTTTACTTTCCCAGAAAAAGTCCGGTACCCATTTAAGGCTGAGTGAACCCGGGAGACGTCGGTTGGAATCGAACCCTACCTCCTGTCCTTTGTAGTCCAGTTCACTAACTACTGAGCTATCGCGGCTCCCGTTTATAATATGGTACTTAACCAGTAATTAAAACACAGTGGAGCCCCGTGAATTACCAGCGTCCGGGGCAATGAAGCTATGTTCGTTTTGAAGCAAAGGTAATTTGTGGATTTACAGCACTTGGGGCAAGGGAAGTATGTTGGTGTAAAGCAAGTTGGGCAAGGTAAATATGTGGGTTTAAAGCAAGTTGGGTATGGTAAATATGTGGGTTTAAAGCAAGTTGGGCAAGGTAAATATGTGGGTTTAAAGCAAGTTGGGCAAGGTAAATATGTGGGTTTACAGCACATAGAGCAAATGAAATATGTGGGTTTACAGTATCCAGGAAAGTGAAGCATGTAGCACTTGGGGCAAGGGAAGTATATGAGTTTACAGCGCTTGTCTGTTTAAATGATTCTGTGGTGCCCTGTATAGTTTCTCTTCCAGGGAGGTGGGTATGGACCAATTTGTCCTTCTCAGGTCTGTGTACTGGAGGCAATCCTGTAGAAAGTGTTTTGTTGTCATGTTATCCAGTGTACAGTGGCATTTGCTGGTTGTTCCTATTTTTAGTTTGTTGAACATGTGGTTCTAATTCTGTTGTGGCCAGAACGTAGACGAAGTATGATGACTTGATCCCTCCTTGATAGTTGGAGGCATCCGTCCCTCTCATTATACTTTGGATGTTCTTGTTTCAATTTTTCATGGTACTGGCCGTTTAATGCTAGATTTGGCTTCATCGTAGCTGACCAGATGGTTCTCTTGTGGTAAACTCCCTCACGCCATAGCTAATTTATCTGCGGGTTCGTTTCCGTGTATATTACAGTGTGATGGTATCCACTGGATGATCCCTCTCTGGAAGTTATTGCACAGTTGGTCTAGGGTTGTTCTCAAGTCATCGAGCTCACTGCTCCAGGTTTTTTTATAGAGCTGTTAGGACTGACAGTGCATCAGTCAGTTTCACCAGTTTCTTGTGTATGTTATTTTTTGTGTTGGATAGCCAGTTTTGCAGCGTCTTCGAGAGCTTCAGTTTCTGCTTTAAAGTTGTTTGAGAATTTCCCAGTAACTATTGACTTGGTGATCTCTTCCTGGTTATTCAGCCTCAGGAACACACCTCCTCCATTTCTGGTGGCATTTGTGACAGAGCCATCTGTGTATATGTGTGACCAGGAGTCCTGTGGGTCGTTATCGTTTAAGTGTTTTTCTACTAAGTGCTTTCTCACTGTGTCTGTTTAGGTCTATCTATCTTTCGTTCGCCTGAAGTATTGTCTATATCTGCAATGTCGTTTCCTGTATAAATTTTACTAGTTATAGACATACTTCCATTTGCGTTGAGTGCGTGGCATCCTGATTGTCGTGCGCATTTTGGCTGGTTACCTCCGACTTCAGCACTTGAACTTGCTAGAGCAGACTGTGATCTTGCTCGGATGTAGGAAGGCCTGGCCAGTCTTAGTTTTCAGTCCCTGGTGACTGTTAAGCCCCATCCCCACGACAAGGAGCTGGCCTTGATGAGGTCTGTTTAGGTGATTTTTTTCATGATTCCTATTATAGCTTCCTTAAGTTCTGGTATTTTATGTTTCCGATAAGGAGTCATATCAAATGGGCTTATGGGTTTCGGCATTGTTTGGGACAGTACTGGATCACTAGTTGTCAGTTCTTTGGAGATTGCAGCGAAGATGCTCCTTTTTAGTCTTCCTTTGCCATACGATATCTTTCATCGTAAACAATCGGAATATCAATACACGATCCGGATAAAAAAACACAGCTCATGGTATGCAGCGAGCACTAAACGCAGTACCTCCGGCAGCAAGCCGGAGTTGTAATATGAGGAAACTGCAACAAGAAACATTTTTCAGAAAAAGTCTCAACGGTTCATGTCGCCTATCCGCCATATTGACCGGAAGTCCAATGAAATATAAATATTACGTGAAAACAGTATTATCAGACACAATTCACGGGGAAAACATAATGAAAATACCTTCCAGGGAAGAAATGTCATTACCCATACATTTTAGGATATAAGAGGTTAAGTTTAGACTAATGTAAGGGCAGTGGCACATATCCAGTGGTGAAGTTAAAATTTATCTGATGACGTCAACTTCTGTCTTCTGCTAAGCAAATATTGACGTTGTTGTTGCTGCTATTTTATGACAGGGTCACGTAGAAGAGTTGTGGGCAGTAGAAAGTCATCCATTTGAGGAGACCTTCGTGTCTGCAGGTCATGATCAGTCGGTGGTCAAATGGTCAGCTGTCTCTCACGCTCCTCTGTGGAAAATCAATGTAGAGGTTGGTGTTTTTATATTTATGTGTATAATCTTCTCATCTGTTGTTGTTTTTATATTTATGTGTATAATCTTCTCATCTCTTGGTGTTTTTATATTTATGTGTGTAATCTTCTCATCTATTGGTGTTTTTATATTTATGTTTGTAATCTTCTCATCTGATGGTGTTTCTATGTTTGTGGTCTTATAATCTTTTGGTGTTTTTATGTTTGTATCCTTCTCATCTATTGGTGTTTTTATATTTATGTTTAATAATCTTCTCATCTGTTGTTTTTTTTTTATGCTTGTGGTCTTATCATCTGTTGGTGTCTTTATATTTATGTTTCTAATCTTCTCATCTGTTGGTTTCTTTATATTTATGTTTCTAATCTTCTCATCTGTTGGTGTCTTTATATTTATGTTTCTAATCTTCTCATCTGTTGGTGTCTTTATATTTATGTTTCTAATCTTCTTATCTGTTGGTGTTTTTATATGTATGTTTAATAATCTTCTCATCTGTTTTTTTTATGCTTGTGGTCTTATCATCTGTGGGTGTTTTTATATTTATGTTTAATAATCTTCTCATCTGTTTTTTTTTTATGCTTGTGGTCTTATCATCTGTTGGTGTTTTTATATTTATGTTTCTAATCTTCTCATCTATTGGTGTTTTTATATTTATGTTTAATAATCTTCTCATGTGTTGTTTTTTTTATGCTTGCGGTCTTATCATCTGTTGGTGTCTTTATATTTATGTTTCTAATCTTCTCATCTGTTGGTGTTTTTATGCTTGTGGTCTTATCATCTATTGGTGTTTTTATGTTTGTAGTCTTTTTATCTGTTGGTATTTTTACTTTCATAATGTCTGCTGCCTTTTCATCTTGTGTGTTGCACTTGTCCTTTTACGAGTGTGTTAACTGTGATCTTATATCTTGTGTAAGCATCATCATCATTGATTGCCATCTCCGCATCTAAGATTGGCTACCATAGAGCGCCATTCCGCTCTGTCTCTTGCTTTGATGGTGCAGGCTGTCAGAGGCTGACTTGTCCATCTTTTAATGTTACTCGTCTATGTTAGTCTTGGTCTGCCTCTGCGTCATTTACCTTGTATTTTCCCTTCCAAGATTATTTTTAAGAGTGTAGTTTTACTTTTAAGAGTGTACTTATAAGATTTTCCCTTCCAACATTACTTTGTGTAATATATATATATATATATATATATATATATATATATATATATAATGTGTAATATAATATACATATATATATATATGTATAATTTGTATATATATGTATAATTTGTGTATATATATATATATGTATATATATATATATATATATATATATATATATATATATATATATATATATATATATATATGTATATTACTATATATTACTATATGTATGTATATAATTTGTCCTTTATATGTAATTTGTCATTCTTGGTCTGTATTTATTAGTTGTTTCTGATACGTCTCTGTACTTCATTATGTTAATGATTCTTTCCCAATACAATGCTCCTAATTTTTATACAAATTCACGTTTAAATAATTTGTAACGGCAAGCTAGGTTAATAACATAAGTAAATAAATATTAACCCACGTGTCCACAGAATCCTTGCACTAGTATCAGCATAGATCCCAAAGGTCGCCTGATCGCCCTAGGAACAACAGCGGGTAAAGTTGTCATTCTCAACTCCACCAGCGGTGTCCATTTGACAACTTTGGTGTCTGGTACAGTCCAGATAAATGCTCTCAGTTTTTCTCCAGGTTTGACACTTTTAGTTTAGTGTGGTAGTTGTGGAGATAGAAGTGAGGTGATGTTTAGTTTGGTAGCTGAAGAGACACAAATGAAGTGAAGTTATGTTTATTGTGGTTGTAAAAATACAAATGACGTAGAGAAGTCAGGTTATGTCTAGTGTGGTCGATGAAGAGACACAAATGAAGTGAAGTTATGTTTAGTGTGGTAGTTGTAAAAATACAAATGACGTAGAGAAGTCAGGTTATGTCTAGTGTGGTAGTTGTAGAGATACAAATGAAGTAGAGAAGTGAGGTGATATTTACCAAACCTTTTTGCCTAGTTTTCTTCCTTAAGTAAAGTTATTAGTTAGTAGAATAAAAGTGAGAAAAAGGGTTCATCGGTGCTATATAGAACCAATTCTGACCTACGGAAGCGAATGATGAACAGTAGACAAACAAATGAAAGGACGATTAGAGGCCACAGAGATGGGATTTCTCAGTAGAATGTTCAAAGTTCCCTGGACAGCTAAAAAGACCAATAAAGAAATTCTCAAAGAGGCCAACACAAAAAGGGAACACCTAAAAAACATCAGAAAGAAACAATCAACATTTTTTGGCACATCATGAGAAGAGGAAAGTTAGAATACTTGGTTACAACAGGCAAAATAAAAGGAAAAAGAGATCGCGGACGACAAAGAAAGAAAATACTGTATAGCTTGGTGTCATGTCATGGAAAGCAGTCAACAATAGAACTGATACGATGCACTGTAGATAGAAGATTATGGAAGGACATGATCGCCTACGCCAACCGGTATGACACATGATAATGATGATGAAAGTTATTAGAAAAGTATTGCTAAAGCTTTACGGTGTGTACATCAAATAGAAGACACAAATTGATAGTTTCCACTTTACAGTCAAGGGTGATCTTCAAAAAAATACCGGACAAAAGTAAAATATCTGAAATAAATGTACTATTATTCTTTGGAGACAAAACACTTTGCATTAATGGGGTTTCAACATTTTTTATAGCTTGTTTACTGAGATAAGAATGTGTGTTTTCATTGTAAATGTTTGTGTTTATATTTTTTGTAAACCTCACAGACTAATCTACAATTCAATGTTAAAAAGTCTTAGAGGAAGAAATGAGGAAACAATCACAAAATGATGCTATAACGGAGTCGAATTTGTCAAATTGACAGATAAAGAGTTATTGAGTTATTAGCGGGTCATCATCACTGCACTCCGAACATGTCCATAGGTGCTCAGATCCCCTCCTCAGCAAGTCTCGAAGTGTACTCCTAGTCCAGATGGTGTTAGGTGCGGCGACATAGGCGATTTAGCTGACGACGACTTTCGAAAACCGGCCAAAGAGTTTAATGCCAGCATTCAGAGTGGCAGATAAAGAATTCATTAAAAGTTGTGGAACAGCACAGAGAACGACCATTAACATAAGTAAAAAGAAAAGTAAAACCCCGTCACGCCAAGTGCCGTATAGGGAATATGGTGTTAGTGACCATAATACAGACCTTCGGCACATGATTTGTGGGGTAATGTGGTTAGTGTTACACTCGTGGAGCTTTACTTCCCCATATAAAGTCTGGTACTCATTGAAGGCTGGGTGAACCTGGAAGCCGTCGGTCAGGATCGAACCCTACCCTCTTGTCTATTGTAGCCCAGTCCAGTAACCACTGAGCTATCGCGTCTCCCGACCGTAACATAGTAAATGCCAATGATGAAGAAAGGAGGCAGATATTGGTAACGTTTATTGAAGAGATTGTATTTAATACTTTCTTGTACATCGTCTCATTCTTTCCTTGTTTTATCGATCTCGTGTTTTAGTTAGCGGCTGAGTGTTAGCATGTGTCCAGAAAAGGATCGACTTTTTAACCGGGTTACACAAAAAGATCTTATAACAATTCACAAGCTCTGTATTACTCGCAACAGTCATAATTCGTTCTCTATATTTTATATTTCCTTCTCTTACTTGGATCATCCTAATGTGCATCAAGAACAAACTCCATAACTCCAAGGAATTATAAGAAAATAATTTCTTAATGTAAGAAAACGTTTATTCTTCCTCTTCTCTATTTGTAATCATGTAAATTATTTTGTCGTTTATAAATATTTCGTCATTGATTTGTTTTATAACACAGCTACAGTTAGCACAAACTAAAAAGTGGCAGATGAAACCGAATTTCAAACCAATTTTTCAACAATGTTAAAATTAAATAATTTAAATATTTGCTAAGCAAGTGAAGTGCTCAAACCATGGCCACTCACATCAAAGACTCCCATAAAAGGATCTGTTTGTTATTAACATCTCTGTTACGGATTTTCTTGTTATTAACATCTCTGTTACGGATTTTCTTGTTATTAACATCTCTGCTACCGACTTGCTAGCTTGAATCATGAATATGTTTTAATTCTACCAAGATGGCTCACAGTTGGCAGTTGGAACCTTTGACGGATCAATCCAGATCTTCCAACTTCAGGATGACGGACACAATTTCTTCCGACCTCAAACGTCATCGCTGAAGGTAATATATTCATTCCAATCAGTCAGATCTTTTATGGTGATCTCGTTTTCGATTGTTCTATGTCTTTTCCGATATTTGTTATAAGTGTAGGTTTATGGCGTCGATGTCATTGTCAGTAATAAACACCACACTCGTCCAAAAGTGGTCATCATCGAGAGGCGTCGCAGAAACGTTGAGCAAAGTTACGATTATAAAATTTATGCTGATTTAAAACTGCGTGGTAATTCCTTCTATGCACTTTCTCCTTCCTTAAGTCCTTCAATCCACCTTCTCCTCTAATAATTCCTTCAATTCACCTTCTCCTCTCTTAATTCCTTCAATCAACTTTCTCCTCTCTTAATTCCTTCAATCCACCTTCTCCTCCTTAATTCTTTCAATCCACCTTTAATTCCTTCAATCTACCTTCTCCTCCTTAATTCTTTCAATCCACCTTTAATTCCTTCAATCCACCTTCTCCTTCTTAATACCTTCTATCCACCTTCTCCTCACTTATTCATTCTACCCACTTTCTCCTTTCTGAACCCTTATATCCACCTTCTTTTTCCTACTTCGTTCAATCCAAATTCTCCTCCCTGGTCCCTTCTATCCAAATTCTTCTGTCTGGTCCCTTATATCCAAATTCTTCTCTCTGGTCCCTTATATCCAAATTCTCCTCTCTGGTCCCTTAAATCCAAATTCTCATCTCTGGTCCCTTATATCAAAATTCGCCTCTCTGGTTCCTTATATCTACTTTCTTCTTCCTAATTCCTTATATCTACCTTCTCCTCTCTGATCCCATCTATAGACATTCTCTTCTCTGATCCCTTATATCCAAATTCTTCTCTCTGTTCCATTATATCCAAATTTTCCTCTCTAGTCCCTTATATCCAAATTCTCATCTCTGGTCCCTTATATCCAAATTCGCCTTTCTGGTTCCTTATATCTACTTTCTTCTTCCTAATTCCTTATATCTACTTTCTCCTCTCTGATCCCATCTATAGACATTCTCTTCTCTGATCCCTTATATCCAAATTATCCGCTCTGGTCCCTTATATCCAAATTCGACTCTCTGGTTCCTTATATCTACCTTCTTCTTCTAAATTCATTATATCCATCTTCTCCTCTCTGTTCTCATCTATTCACTTTCTTCTCTCTACTCTCATCTATCCAACTTCTCTCTGATGCCATCTATCCACCTTCTCCTCTCTGATCCCATCTATCCACTTTCTCCTCTCTGATCCCATCTATTCACTTGTTCCTCTCTGATCCCATCTATCCACCTTCTCTTCTCTGATCCCAATTACCCACCTTCTCCTTTCTGATCCCATCTACCCACCTTCTCCTCTCTGATCCCATCTATTCACTTTTTCCTCTCTGATCCCATCTACCCACCTTCTCCTCTCTGATCCCATCTACCCACCTTCTCCTCTCTGATCCCATCTACCCACCTTCTCCTCTCTGATCCCATCTACCCACCTTCTCCTCTCTGATCCCATCTACCCACCTTCTCCTCTCTGATCCCATCTATCCACCTTCTCCTCTCTGATCCCATCTACCCACCTTCTCCTCTCTGATCCCATCTACCCACCTTCTCCTCTCTGATCCCATCTATCCACCTTTTCTTCTCTCATCCTTTCTATCCACTTTTTATTTGGCCTTCTATACGCCATGTAGCTGACATTGTTATATACTTATAATAATCCGGTGCTACTGTTTCTTTTGTTGTTTTTTCCTTGTGTGATATTCAAACCATTTAATTCTATATTGTTTGATATAATCTTTTATGGAGTTGTCCTTACTTGTTCTATGAGATTTGCAATTTTAAATCTATCCTGCATTTTTTAACCCTAATTCTTATGCATGTTTGTTTCGTGTGATGTAAACTGAAGTTTGTATCTTTAAATGACTGTTCATCTTTGTTATGAGTATTGGTGTTGTAGTTAGTTGAAGGCCCCGGTATCACTGCAGAAGAATTAAAATCCATAATTGCTCAACCACCCGTGTCAGTGGAATCATCCGAATTAACATCTCATCTCAATGAAGGATCCAAACAAAGAAAGGTAGCTGCAGTCCCCATCATAGCAACTACAGCACACGCCAAAAGACAAGGTATAACATCACCGAAAGTGAACGCAGCCAAACTGTCCTTTGTCATAAGATATTAGTATTCATCGTAAGCAATTGGAATGTCGAAACACGAACCGAATGAAAAACAGTGTACGGTGTACACAGAGCACTAAACTCAGTAGCTCCGGCAGTAAACCAGACTTGGAATATGAGGAAACTGCAACAAGGAACACTTTACAAACAGAGTTCAACTGTTACCATCTGTCCGTTATATTATCCAGAAGTCCTGTTATGTATAAAGTATAAAGAGAGCACATAAGTAGTGAGATGAAGAATGGCTCAGGCAAAAGTAGATTTTTAAAAAATGGGGAAGATACTATGCAATCCATTTTTGACAATAGAAAACAGAAAAAAGAGTTCTTAAATGTTTTGTAGAGCCAGTCTTAACATATGGATGCGAATTATGGACAATAGAACAACAGCCAAGAAGATCACTGGAGTCTGTAGAAATGTGGTTTTACAGAAGAATGTTGAGAATACCATGGACAGCTAAGAAGAGTAATGAAAATGTTCTGAAAGAGGTCCAAGCAAAACGAGAGCTAATTTCCAATATTAGGAAGAAACAATCATCATTTTTTGGCCTTGTAATGAGAAGAGAACAACTGGAATATATTGTAACAACTGGAAAAAATGAGGGACGAAGAGATAGAGGGAAGCAAAGAGAAAAAATACCAGACTGCTTAAGAGAATGGCTTGGCAGAATGTCAACAACAAAAATGATAAATAACTGTCGAGATCGAAAGTTGTGGAGAGACATGATCACCTACGCCAGCAGGCCCGGTACTTGATGATGATGATGATGATAAGGAGCTCAACTATCTCATTCCTTGTATTGAGTTATTGGGTTATTTAAAGGTTACCATCACTGCATTCCAAACATGTCCATAGCTGCTCAGATCCCCTCATTATGTCCTGCAATGTCCAGAGACGACTCCAGCTTGAGTTTGGTTGATAGGTCCTACTACACGCTCTTTCTTATAGGCTCTCTTTTGCCCACTCACTCTTATACACCCACTCTTAAACACCCACTCTTATACACCCACTCTTATACACCCACTCTTATTAAACCACTCTTATACACCCACTCTTATACACCCACTCTTATACACCCACTCTTATACACCCACTCTTATACACCCACTCTTATACACCCACTCTTATACACCCACTCTTATACAACCACTCTTATACACCCACTCTTATACACCCACTCTTATACACCCACTATATACACCCACTCTTATATACCCACTCTTATACACCCACTCTTACCCATCCACTCTTATACACCCACTCTTATACACCCACTCTTATACACCCACTCTTACCCACCCACTCTTATACACCCACTCTTATACACCCACTCTTATACAACCACTCTTATACACCAACTCTTACCCACTCACTCTTACCCACCCACTCTTATACACCCACTCTTATACACCCACTCTTATACAACCACTCTTATATACGCCCACTAAGCCTCTCAATTCTGGCTATAGTCATCTTAAAACCCATCTCCTTCCATTTTTCACGTTTTTGTAACTGATCTTTTGACAAATTTTGTTGTTTACTTTTGTGTAATTTGCTGAATCAAACTCTTTATTCATTTTCTGTACACAGTGAGCACTGGTACCTGATTTAATGCATCTAATTTACACATTACAGACAAGGCTGTGTTCTGTCGCCGGATTTGTTTTCACTTTACAGCGATATTATATTATATTAGAGGACACAGAGATGGGATTTCTGAGAGGAATATTGAATGTTCCCTGGACAGCTAAAAAGTCCAATGAGAAAATTCTCAAAGAGGCCAACACAAAAAGAGAGCTCATAAAAAAACATAAGAAAGAAACAATCAACATATTTTGGTCAGATAATGAGAAGAGGAAAGTTGGAAAACTGTGTTACAACTGGCAAAATAAAAGGAAAGAGAGATCGTGAACGACAAAGAGAAAAAATACTTATAGCTTGGTGTCATGGCATGGAAAAGTCAACAACATAACTGATACGATGCACTGTAGATAGAAGATTGTGGAAGGACATGATATCCTACGCCAACCGGTATGCCACATGATGATGATGAATTTACACATTAATCTTTGAAAATGATTCATCATTTGTGATATTTCATTTTGTCATAATCTAATTTCTCGTAGTACTGTTTTCATATAGTTTTGTGACAGTTAATTTTACATTGGCGTTTATCATTACTATTATATAATATGTGTATATAATATGTGTTATTATATTTATATAATATAATATATTTTGTTGTATATAATTCTTAACGATAGTTCCTTAAAGCATTTTGAATGTTATGCTAAGCCATTTCAAGGTGTACGTCAGTTTGTCTGTTGTACATACTCTCAATTACTATGTGTCTATTATTGGTTAATTCCGTATTTTAAAAGACTTTTGTTAAATAGACTTTACATTTATTCTCTTCTTGCTAAAGCTTGAAATTGATAACAGAGTGTTGAAAAGTAAGTTTTATTTAAAAATTATTTCACATAACTATTAGTAATATTATTATTATTATTACTATTATTATTAAATTCAATTAAAAGTAATTCCCGCCAAAATCAAGCAATCAAAGTTGCATAACGATCGTAAGATTGCAACGAAACATCCACCCCTAATTCGTTGCAAATCGCTAAATTGAATAAGTGAAACGCAGTTCTTATCACTCCTAAATCCACTGAATGGCTAAATACAATTTTTTTTTTTTGTATTTGGAGTCTCTCACTCCATCAAACCTTATGTGTATTCTTGTTTCTATTTCTCGTGCAGTGCAGCAACATGTTCATTATACATCTAGATTGGTCGCTCGATTCCAGAATGATACAGGCAGTCATGGGAGACTATGAGATCGTGTTTTGTAAGCAGGATTTGTCACTGATAATGTATTTATGTGTGGATAGACTTTAACAATATTAAAACAGGTAAATGAATTTAAATATTTGGGAACTTTGTTAACCTCAGACAGAAGATATACAACAGAGGTGAGATGCAGAACGGCTCAGGCAAAAGCAGCTTTCCAAAAAATGAGGAAGATACTATGCAATCCATTTTTGACAATAGAAACAAGAAAAAGAGTTATGTAGAGCCAGTCTTAACATATGGATGTGAATCATGGACAATAGGACAACTGTCAAGAAAATCAGTGGAGTCTGTAGAAATGTGTTTTCACAGAAGAATGTTGAGATTGGTTATTGGTTATGGAAGGCCTCGGTATCACAGCAAACGAATTAAAATCCATAATTGCTCAACCGCCCGTGCCAGTGGAATCATCCGAATTACTAACTCATCTCCCAAACAAAGAAAGGTAACTGTAGTCCCCATCGTAGCAGTCTCAGCACACGCCAAAAGACATAAGGCGAAACCGCGCAGAAAGTGAACACAGCCAACTGTTCCCTGTCATACGATATCATCATTCATGTTGAGAATACATGAACAGCTAAGAAGAATAATGAAAACGTTCTGAAAAAGGTCAAAGCAAAAAGAGAACTAATTTCCAATATTAGGAAGAAACAAACATCATTCTTTGGTCATGTAATGAGAAGAGATAGAGATCATGATGATGAGACTTTATCAATGTAGCTATTTTTACTGTGGTAAGGAATTTATCTTTAAATCAAAAGCAAACAATTATAATTTTGTTTTGGGAAAAGGAGGATGGGGGGGGGGGGGGGGGGTGCGGGGTGTTGAGTGGTCTAAAGGTAGGGCTGTGTACAGGAAGGTCCCAGTTTTGAATCCAACCGCAGGAGGTAGAAAATGTTCACTTCTAATCCGTGGTTTTCTTCCTTCGCCCTCCCCATGTCTCTGTTTAGTGACTTTCAATATCCAGCCCTCTCTGTTTAGCGACATCACACTGTGCAGTTCGTCCTATGTCTAGCCCTCTCTGTGTAGTGACATCCAATGTATAGTCTTCTTTCTCTCTGTGTAGTGATATCCAATGTCTAGTCCTCTCTGTGTAGTGAGATCCAATATCTAGCCCTCTCTGTTCAGTTATATCCAATATCTAGCCCTCTCTGTTCAGTGACATCAAATGTCTAGCCCTCTCAGCGTAGTGAGATCCAATATCTAGCCCTCTCTGTACAGTGATATCCAATGTATAGCCCTCTCAGCGTAGTGAGATCGAATATCTAGCCTTCTCTGTTCAGTGATATCCAATGTTTAGCCCTCTCTGTTCAGTGATATCCAATGTCTAGCCCTCTCTGTTCAGTGATATCCAATGTCTTGCCCTCTCTGTGCAGTTATATCCAATATCTAGCCCTCTCTGTGCAGTAATATTCAATATCTAACCCTCTCTGTGCAGTAATATTCAATATCTAACCCTCTCTGTGCAGTGATATCCAACATCTAGCCCTCTCTGTGCAGTGATATACAATATCAAGCCCTCTCTGTGCAGTAATATTCAATATCTAACCCTCTCTGTGCAGTAATATTCAATATCTAACCCTCTCTGTGCAGTGATATCCAACATCTAGCCCTCTCTGTGCAGTGATATACAATATCTAGCCCTCTCTGTGCAGTGATATCCAATATCTAGCCCTCTCTGTGCAGTAATATTCAATATCTAACCCTCTCTGTGCAGTAATATTCAATATCTAACCCTCTCTGTGCAGTAATATTCAATATCTAACCCTCTCTGTGCAGTAATATCCAACATCTAGCCCTCTCTGTGCAGTGATATCCAACATCTAGCCCTCTCTGTGCAGTGATATCCAATGTTTAGCCCTCTCTGTTCAGTGATATCCAATGTTTAGCCCTCTCTGTGCAGTGATATCCAATGTTTAGCCCTCTCTGTTCAGTGATATCCAACATCTAGCCCTCTCTGTGCAGTGATATCCAATGTTTAGCCCTCTCTGTGCAGTGATATCCAATGTTTAGCCCTCTCTGTTCAGTGATATCCAATGTTTAGCCCTCTCTGTTCAGTGATATCCAATATCTAGCCTTCTCTGTGCAGTGATATCCAATGTTTTCCCTCTCGGAAAACGTCAGAAAACATGACGTAACGTGTGCATCCTGTGCAAGAATTTCCACAAGCAACACGCTAAAGAATCACACAGTGTACCAGGTGTGAAATTGTTATTGGTAGCTGATAACTGGCAGAGACATAATACTGTTCTAAAAGTCATCCTGGAAGGGAAGGTACAAAGCAGACTAAGCAGACCAAGAGTAAAGTGTACTGATAACATCAAAAGGTGGTCAGGTGAACCTGTGACAACATGCACTACCAAAACAAGAGACAGAGTAAAATGACGCTCCATGGTAGCCAACCTTCGATGAGGTGACGGTACCCAATGAATGACGCTCCATGGTAGCCAACCTTCGATGAGGTGACGGTACCCAATGAATGACGCTCCACGGTAGCCAACCTTCGATGTGGAGACGGTACCCAATGAATGACGCTCCATGGTAGCCAACCTTCGATGAGGTGACGATACCCAATGAATGACGCTCCATGGTAGCCAACCTTCGATGAGGTGACGGTACCCAATGAATGACGCTCCATGGTAGCCAACCTTCGATGAGGTGACGGTACCCAATGAATGACGCTCCATGGTAGCCAACTTTCGATGAGGTGACGGTACCCAATGAATGACGCTCCATGGTAGCCAACCTTCGATGAGGAGACGGTACCCAATGAATGACGCTCCATGGTAGCCAACCTTCGATGAGGTGACGGTACCCAATGAATGACGCTCCATGGTAGCCAACCTTCGATGAGGTGACGGTACCCAATGAATGACGCTCCATGGTAGCCAACCTTCGATGAGGAGACGGTACCCAATGAATGACGCTCCATGGTAGCCAACCTTCGATGAGGTGACGGTACCCAATGAATGACGCTCCATGGTAGCCAACCTTCGATGAGGTGACGGTACCCAATGAATGACGCTCCATGGTAGCCAACCTTCGATGTGGAGACGGCACCCAATGAATGACGCTCCATGGTAGCCAACCTTCGATGAGGTGACGGTACCCAATGAATGACGCTCCATGGTAGCCAACCTTCGATGAGGTGACGGTACCCAATGAATGACGATCCAACGTAGCCAACCTTCGATGTGGAGACGGTACCCAATGAATGACGCTCCATGGTAGCCAACCTTCGATGAGGTGACGGTACCCAATGAATGACGATCCAACGTAGCCAACCTTCGATGTGGAGACGGTACCAAATGAATGACGCTCCATGGTAGCCAACCTTCGATGAGGTGACGGTACCCAATGAATGACGCTCCATGGTAGCCAACCTTCGATGAGGTGACGGTACCCAATGAATGACGCTCCATGGTAGCCAACCTTCGATGAGGAGACGGTACCCAATGAATGACGCTCCATGGTAGCCAACCTTCGATGAGGTGACGGTACCCAATGAATGACGCTCCATGGTAGCCAACCTTCGATGTGGAGACGGTACCCAATGAATGACGATCCAACGTAGCCAACCTTCGATGAGGTGACGGTACCCAATGAATGACGCTCCATGGTAGCCAACCTTCGATGAGGAGACGGTACCCAATGAATGACGCTCCATGGTAGCCAACCTTCGATGAGGTGACGGTACCCAATGAATGACGCTCCATGGTAGCCAACCTTCGATGTGGAGACGGTACCCAATGAATGACGATCCAACGTAGCCAACCTTCGATGAGGTGACGGTACCCAATGAATGACGATCCAACGTAGCCAACCTTCGATGAGGTGACGGTACCCAATGAATGACGATCCAACGTAGCCAACCTTCGATGAGGAGACGGTACCCAATGAATGACGATCCAAGGTAGCCAACCTTCTATGAGGAGACGGTACCCAATGAATGTTCTCCATGGTAGCCAACCTTCGATGAGGAGACGGTACCCAATGAATGACGCTCCATGGTAGATAACCTTCGATGAGGAGACGGTACCCAGTGAATGAATGAATGTTAAATGAAAGCAATATTAAGAACAACAATATGAATTACTGCAAGTGGTGAATATAACTGGATGATTCTGACGATGATCATATGTGTGTGTATGTGTGTGTATGTATGTTTGTTTACGAGAATTACCACTCAAGTTGGAAGCAAAGAAAGGAAGGCAAACCCGTTGTTCTATAACTGACGTGATGATAAGCAAATCACTGGCATCAACACAACAAAATAACCTCCGTCAATTTCGTGTCACAGAAACCAGACAGCACTGCATTGGCAAGCGTCCACGCCATCACCAGCTCAATAGTTTGTGTCGTGAATCAAAGCTAACGGGGGACAACTCAACGTAACCATTTTTATTATTAGTGCACTTGTATGGTGGTCAGTGAAACGTCACTCGTTTACATGTCTGTTTGTGTGTGTGTACTCCTGCAGGGAATATAACAACCATGCAGAGGGTCAGGACGACTCGAAGTCTAAGAGACGTGACATGGGCCACCTACAACTGCCCCATTGGTCATTCCATCATTGGTGAGTAGGACAGGCTAGTACAACATTCACGTGCCTAAAAAGAAAAATAAAGTAAAGTACCCCCGTCACGCCAAGTGGCGTATAGGTAATATTATGTTAGTGATCATAAATTTTATAGACCTTCGGCACATGATTTTTGGTCGGTATTACGCCCGTGCCGCTTTACTCTCCCAGAAAAATATCCGATACCCATTAAAGGCTGGGTGAATCGGAAGCCGGTTGATTGGGATCTTACCCTACCTCTTTTTCTTTGTAGTCCAGTTCACTAACCACTGAGCTATCGCAGCTCCCCGTTTACGTGCCTAGCATCAAAGATATTATCACTGAATCCATCTATCCCATGATTTATACTATAACTCTTATATACATGGATTTTTGGCGTCATGATAGACGGTTGGTAGCAAGAAATCATGATAAGTCAGCAGTTTGGTCAAATATTAGTGTCGTATGCTGGATGTTGCTTTGCTGAACAGCTTTCCTTGTGTCTGAATTTTCCAATATTGAATAGACAGATCCGTCCGCAGAACGAATAAGAAGTATTCATGGTGCCAGGCCTCGTCTCTTTTCTACTGCGCCTTTTGTCTTCTGAATTTGATATCAGTATTGCCTCGAAAGTTGCTGTGCCGTTTTTGATGTTTGTTCTCCATGTGCTATGATCTGCAGCCAGATTTTCCCAGTTTCTTTCGCTGATAGAGATTTCCCTCAAGGAAGCCTTGCAAACAATCTTATATTTCTCAGCATTGGTCTGCTCTTTTGTCTCTTTCCGTCCTTAAATTCGTCAAGTTCAGAAATGAAGAACTGAGAAAAAAGCTAGGAATAGCCCCCGCCATAGAATATATAAGGAAACAACAGATAAAATGGTTTTTCCACGTGAAAAGGCAGAAAGAAGAAAACACAACACAACGAGCCTTCAATAAACGTTGTGAGAACACCAGACCCAAGGGTCAACAACGTAAAAGATGGGTCGATGGAATATTAGAAGCACTAGGAAACATAACAGCAGCAGAGGCGAACATAAGAGCAAAAGACCGCAAATTATATCTCCCCTCGACGCTGAAAGGCAGATGAGGAAGGAAAGAAGAAGAGGAAGAGAAGAGAAGAAATTCGCCATACAATATTTGTTTAAGAATACAAATGTTTGCCATTCTTCTTACATAACTAAGCCACCTTAGTCTCCGACTGCTAAGTGTTGCCATGAATAGATGGGAGTTTGGCTCGTTGTAAGACATTAGAGTTGGTTACTTTGTCCTGCCATTTAATGTTCATAATCATTAGAAGGCAGCGTACATGAAAGCTCTTTCTGTTTATTTGTTACGCCTGGGCCAATGATATGGAGATATTGCTTTGTTTGATATATAGTTTTCGTTACTTTGGAGCACAGGTCATCACCAAACACTTTCCATCGAATATATATATATATATGAAATGAAAACGCAGACCCGAACACCTGGGGCGACTGCACTGGACAAGAGGCTTTTATTCTCCAATCCTATGAGTCTCTAAGGCAGATCCTAGTAATTGAAAAAAGGTCATAAATATAGTTTTATATATATATTATATTCATAGAGAGAGAGAGAGAGAGAGAGAGTGGGAGTAAGAAAATCCCCAAAGTTTTGACGTTCTTGTCATATGGTGTTGGTATTCTTATATTTTCAAAACTTTTGCCACAATTACTTTTGGGTAATGTGGTCAGTATTATGCCTGTACCGTTTTTCTCTCCCAAAATAATCCGGTATCTATTTAAGGCTGGGTGAACCTAGAAGCCATTGATCAGGATCGAGCGCGATCTTTTATCCTTACTAGTCCACTTCTCTAACCACTACGTCTATGTGTATATATTTATAATTGGGCACTAAAATGTCGAAAGATGTTCAGAACATAAAACTACTGTGCTGGAATGTTATCTAATCTTCATCTTTATCAATCATTCACCCAATCATTCAATACATTAATCAATCAATGAGATAATAAGAATGCATTAATCAATCAATAAAAATGTTCATTTAACCAGTGAATCAGTGAGCAAAAGTCTATACATGTATCATATCGAATGAGACAAACGAACATGTTTCCTGTCGTCATATATGTTTTCATATGCACTACTCAAATACTTGTTGTATCTCTAATATATCAATAGGTCCCTGGCAAAATCTAGATCGTGGTGATGTCATCAATGTGGTGAGCCAATCGCAGAACAGAGACCTGCAAGTGGTAGGGGACACCAAGGGCAGACTAAGGCTCTATAAATGGCCATGCTCTTTATCCAAGGTTTGTTTCACATGTACATGACATGACATATATACAAACATACAAACATATAGACATATTCAAACCACACCATAAAGTAACTCTGATCTGTGGTCTCAGTGTAGATTTGGTATTAAAGTGCCCATCCCAAAATAAAAGGTTATCTGTCCCCCTCCTTCCCTCCGAGTAATCTCTAAAATTAAAGTAAATATAATGGAATACTTAGTTGTATCTAATAATCTTCTCTTTTCGCTTCCTCTTGTACGCGTTCGTTTATACACAATTCTGGTTTCTTTGTTACGCAGGATCGACTTTTACCATTAGGCAAACCCATGCGATGGCCTAGGAGCACTAAGATATGGGGGCGCTAGCTTCGTACACAAATAAAGGAAACAATCTTTGTTAACTCATTTCCTTTTATTGATTTCTAGCTAAAAGATGCTTCAAAATATGATAATGTAGATGATTAAAAAAATATTATTTTAATATTTCAAACTAATATATTTTGTATTATAATTTTCAACCGCGATAGCTCAGTGGTTAGTGAACTGGACTATACAGGACAAGAGATCGGGTTTGATCCTGATCGACGGCTAACGGCTTCACCCAGGCTTCAATAGATACCGGATTGTTTCTGGGAAAGTAAAGCGACACTGGCGTAATACCGACCACATTACCCCAAAAATAATATGCCGAAAGTCTGTAATAATTATGGTCATCAACACCATATTCTCTCAACGTCGCGTGGCGTGACGGGGCTCTATTATAATTATGGTCATCAACACCATATTCTCTCAACGTCACGTGGCGTGACGGGGCTCTATTATAATTATGGTCATCAACACCATATTCTCTCAACGTCACGTGGCGTGACGGGGCTCTATTATAATTATGGTCATCAACACCATATTCTCTCTACGTCACGTGGCGTGACGGGGCTCTATTATAATTATGGTCATCAACACCATATTCTCTCTACGTCACGTGGCGTGACGGGGCTCTATTATAATTATGGTCATCAACACCATATTCTCTCTACGTCACGTGGCGTGACGGGGCTCTATTACAATTTAATTTCTTCTTCCTTGTCATCCCATGACCACTAAGGCACTACTAACAGACTTCGCCAACCTTCTCCATGTAACGAAATCTTCATTCAATCTTCGTGGCTGTCAAGTCGAGACTGTGATTTCTTTGAAGTTATCCTGGCATCTCGTTCACTGTTTACAGGTCCATCAAGAAGTGGGACTGGTTGGTCTCGAGGCAAGACGACGGCCTCGAGACAGAGAGGTTTTGGGTTCAAATACGGCTACACCGGTTGGGATTTTTATTTATGATTTCTCTCTGCGGCAACTACCACTGGTCTCAGCAGTGAAGCCCGGCTTGAAACGTCAGTTACTCATCAACGGAAAAAAAATGAGGACCTCTGAAGACGGTGTTATCTACCTGTGCGGCGAGGGACCCCTGTGCCCATGGCTGTCAGAGAAAAACGGATTAACACGCAAAATTCAGTTCCTAGTCTCTAGGGACTTCGTCAGAGCAAAAAGCTGGCGAACGCAAAAAAAAATAAAAGTCAATCAAGACATTTATTTATTACAGGAATTAATTGAATACAACAATAATGCACGTGTTCTAAATAAACAAATATATATATATATATATATATATATATATATATATATATATATATATATATATATATATATATCAATGTGGTGTGCTGTCACCAGATTTGTTTAATATTTATAGTGAAATTATTTTAAGATCCATAAGGGACATGCCTAGAATAACATTTGGAGGTCATATAAATAACCTCAAGTGTGCTGATGATACAGTCTTAATCGCTAAAAGTGAAAATGAGTTACAAGAAATGTTGGACATTATAGTGAAGGAAAGCAAAAATAAAGGACTCGGGCTTAATAGCAAAAGGACAGAGTAATGGTAACAACAAAGAAAAAGACATCACCACAGTGCAAAATAAAGACAAGTGGAACAATATTAAAACAGGTTAATGAATTTAAATATTTGGGAACTTTGTTAACCTCAGACGGAAGATGTACAAAAGAGGTGAGATGCAGAATGGCTCAGGCAAAAACAGCTTTCCAAAAAATGACGAAGATACTATGCAATCCATTTTTGACAATAGAAACAAGAAAATGAGTTCTTAAATGTTATGTAGAGCCAGTCTTAACATATGGATGTGAATCATGGTCAATAGGACAACAGACAATAAAATCACTGGAGTCTGTAGAAATGTGGTTTTACAGAAGAATGTTTAGAATACCATGGACAGCTAAGAAGAGTAATGAAAATGTTCTGAAAGAGGTCAAAGCAAAAAAAGAGCTAATTTCCAGTATTAGGAAGAAACAATCATCATTATTGGCCATGTAATGAGAAGAGAACAACTGGAATATATTGTAACAACTGGAAAAATTGAGGGACGAAGAGATAGAGGGAAGCAAAGAGAAAAAAATTACCAGACAGCTTAAGAGAATGGCTTGGCAGAATGTCAACAACAGAAATGATAAATAACTGTCGAGATCGAAAGTTGTGAAGAGACATGATCACCTACGTCAGCAAGCCCTATACTTGACGATGATGTAATTACATTTGCATTTATCGTCACTTTTATGAATGATAAGTCTAAATAGTAGTTCGTTCTTTATCTTTCAGGCTGGATATCGTCAGACCAAAGTATACTCGTCAAATGTCACGTGTGCTAGTTTCACCTGTCACGATGGCTACTTGATAACGTCTGGAGGAAATGACGCAGCTCTGATGCAGTTCTCTGTCATTGTCACTAAAAATGCCAGATAGCCAGTACATAGTGGTACCTATGTATGGTCGTCTCATGATGAGTTCTTAGGGTTAATGCCTTTGAAAATATAATCACACATAAAATACAAGAGATGATACAGGTGCATCAACCAATGTCAATATAACTGATAGACTCATAGAACTGGAAGGTTCACAGTGCATCAACCAATGTCAATATAACTAATAGACTCATAGAACTGGAAGGTTCACAGTGCATCATCCAATGTCAATATAACTGATAGACTCATAAAACTGGAAGTTTTCACAGTGCATCATCCAATGTCAATATAACTGATAGACTCATAGAACTGGAAGTTTTCACAGTGCATCATCCAATGTCAATATAACTGACAGACTCATAAAACTGGAAGTTTTCACAGTGCATCATCCAATGTCAATATAACTGATAGACTCATAGAACTGGAAGTTTTCACAGTGCATCATCCAATGTCAATATAACTGATAGACTCATAGAACTGGAAGTTTTCACAGTGCATCATCCAATGTCTATATAACTGATAGACTCATAGAACTGAAAGTTTGCACAATGCATCATCCAATGTCAATATAACTGATAGACTCATAGAACTGGAAGGTTCACAGTGCATCATCCAATGTCAATATAACTGATAGACTCATAGAACTGGAAGGTTCACAGTGCATCATCCAATGCCAATATAACTGATTGACTCATAGAACTGGAAGGTTCACAGTTATGGTCCTATCATTCACCCCTTGTGCTCTTTTTATCAACACAATTCTGCCTTCATAACTGGCCCATATATTGGAAGAGTAGAGTGCTATTTATTCGCCTGTTGTTGGAAGAAATATGTTTTCAACCGAACATTCGCTACTTTTGTTTTGCTCTAACGCTGATTATAACATGATGTATTTACATAACAGAAATGTCAGGTGATATAACAGTCGAACAATTATCACTTTGGCTCACATTAAATAAGGGAGCCGCGATAGCTCAGTGGTTAGTGAACTGGACTACAAAGGACCAGGGGTAGGGTCGGATCCCAACCGACGGCTTCCGGGTTCACCCAGCCTTAAATGGGTACCGGAATTTTTTTCTGGGAAAGTAAAGCGGCACGGGCATAATACCGACCACATTACCCCAAAAATCATGTGCCGAAGGTCTGTACAATTTATGGTCACTAACACCATATTACCTATACGCCGCCACTTGGCGTGACTGGGGTACTTTACTTTTTTTTTTTTTACTCACATTAAATAATTGTTGAACTCATCGGATGATGTCATTCTCCATCGCAACGAGCTGATGAATATATTGTTTTACAATTTTGTTTGTGATTTGAGTGTTCACTTCTCTGATTTTTGATTGACAGAGTGTGAACTGAAATTTTACGGGCGAAAAATAAAAACAGAGTATGTGAAGAGGGTTAGGTTACATTGGGTTTATTAACAGTGAAATGTCTCCGCTCTGCAGATAAGACAAGATAAATCAGCTAATGTTTCGATTCAACGAACTTCACAACACGGAACACACACGTTTCCATGGACACGTGACCAATAATAAAAATGGTAGATAGCGGAAGCGCTGGATAAATACACACACACACACACACACAAAAATGGGACGTCTGTGATAACATTACGGTGCAAAACAAGAATCTAAGTAACAATAACAAAATGTAAAGATTGTGTAAAGCTCGCGTCATCTAGGAGTTTCATTAATGCAATGTTTACAGCACTACTTACTTGATCCAGGAAACTCACCTTAATCCTCAGCACAGATTTATGATCAGGGGCTACCAAACATTTAGACAGGACAGGGAATGTTACAAGGGTGGAATTCTTTGTAAAGTATACATAGAACGTCCCTTTCACGCACGGCTGACATGCAAATCGTATCGCTGGCAGTTGTCATCTGTACATTTTCAACTTAAAGTGAATGCTCCTTTCCAACAGCCCTTTCGTTAAACTAACCAAACCCTTGATTATGTTCCCCTTGCAATTGGCAACCATTTTCCATAAACACATGTGATATCAACATTTCATGTAGCCGTTATGATCTCCCCCACCTTAACCATCCCTCCCCTGTTGTTTATCTTTCTCAGCGTCTTCTGTCATCTATCTTCTGTATTGGAAACATGATTTATTTTGTCGCGGTTTTTTTTTTTAAAGTTTGTAATTAAAATAAAATACCTGGTGGATTAATTCTCTTTTACTGTAAAGGATTGGTTCTATCTGTTGGTGACGGAAACCATTAATGGATAAGGGCGCTGCTAGTTCTAGAGCCATTTACATGTTATTATTTTTTTACTTCCTCGATGTTGTATGTACAATTGTTGCTTCCTCTGGCTGTATTTTAACGAAGACTCGTATAGATTTTAACATATAGTCTCCAAGAACCTTCATGACGCATACATTGTACCTGTAACCCCACCACAGATGCATTCCTCAAACCTTGTACCTGTAACCCCACCACAGGTGCATTCCTCAAACCTTGTACCTGTAACCCCACCACAGATGCATTCCTCAAACCTTGTACCTGTAACCCCACTACAGGTGCATTCCTCAAACCTTGTACCTGTAACCCCACTACAGGTGCATTCCTCAAACCTTGTACCTGTAACCCCACCACAGGTGCATTCCTCAAACCTTGTACCTGTAACCCCACCACAGGTGCATTCCTCAAACCTTGTACCTGTAACCCCACCACAGATGCATTCCTCATACCTTGTACCTGTAACCCCACCACAGATGCATTCCTCATACCTTGTACCTGTAACCCCACCACAGATGCATTCCTCATACCTTGTACCTGTAACCCCACCACAGATGCATTCCTCAAACCTTGTACCTGTAACCCCACCACAGATGCATTCCTCAAACCTTGTACCTGTAACCCCACCACAGGTGCATTCCTCAAACCTTGTACCTGTAACCCCACCACAGGTGCATTCCTCAAACCTTGTACCTGTAACCCCACCACAGATGCATTCCTCAAACCTTGTACCTGTAACCCCACCACAGGTGCATTCCTCAAACCTTGTACCTGTAACCCCACCACAGATGCATTCCTCAAACCTTGTACCTGTAACCCCACCACAGGTGCATTCCTCAAACCTTGTACCTGTAACCCCACCACAGGTGCATTCCTCAAACCTTGTACCTGTAACCCCACCACAGGTGCATTCCTCAAACCTTGTACCTGTAACCCCACCACAGGTGCATTCCTCAAACCTTGTACCTGTAACCCCACCACAGGTGCATTCCTCAAACCTTGTACCTGTAACCCCACCACAGGTGCATTCCTCAAACCTTGTACCTGTAACCCCACCACAGGTGCATTCCTCAAACCTTGTACTTGTAACCCCACCACAGGTGCATTCCTCAAAACTTGTGGTCTTTCATCGGCAGTAACTCTCGTTTGGTCTGAACTGTATATCGACGAGAGTTATCTATTTTTGAGATCGTTCAAGTACAGATACAGTTGGAGACCGAAGATTGTGAGTTACGACAAAGGCGCCTCTCTGCTCCTTCCTTAGAGTGGCACCCGAAACGCTTGCTCGACGGGATTTTATTTCTGACGATCAGACTTCTTGATGTTTCACAGTTCTGTATAGAGACTTTCCCGTCTTTTATTTAAGTCATACATTCATACTGAAGACATCGGTTTCTGCAGCTTCTAAAGAATTATCGTTGGCTTATTACGAAAACTGTCCCATTCATCATCATCATCATCGTCATCATCATCATCACGTACTATTGGTCATTACGATCAAGACTTTTCCACAATCCCCTGTCCTCAGTGACCGATCCAAGCGTGTATTTAAAACCAATATAAGACAGCGATAACTGCTTCTGTCTCAATTATTTTAGAAGATGTTGGTGTACAGTTAGCCAAACTCTGGTCTCCAATAAATTACGTACCAGACTCGAACCAAGACACTAATCACGACTCTCTACCTCACAAAACAGTAAATGTAACAAAATCATCTTTTTTGTGTGCAGAATTTTAATTCAACTGTTACTCTCTAATGTCATAATCAATAATCCATTGCATTATTCTCTGTACTCCATACCAAACGTTGTCATAATCATTATAAAGCAATGTTTCATTCATTGACGGTATAGTAGACAAAATAGATATGACGAAAAATTGCATACTTGTCTCTGTGTCAAAAATATGTCATATTATGTTTTTACACTTATAAATCTATGTACATTGACTAAAAAAACACATAAAGAAACTGATCTATATATTAGTGGACAGAATTGGAGAGTAGACTGTTTAGAATATCTTAGTTCATTGCTAACAAACGATTAAAAACCTACCAATGAGATTAAGAAGAAAAGTAACATAGCTTTGAATACACTGAAACAGCTGTAAAACATATGGCAATAGATGTATGTACATGAATCTTAGCTTTCTAAGAGCCTCCATTGTTCCCATAGCATCATCATACGGCAGTGAAAAGCAGACTATTTACACCTCTGGAGAAAAACACATCAGTGTCTTTGAATGGGGGTGTTTAAAGAAGAATATCCAGAATACCGTGTACAGGAACAGACCTGAGAATTTTTACAAACCTAGACTTCCAGAAAAATTATTTCTAAACAAAACTTGAAATATATGGGAACAATGTTCTTTGAAGGTGGTAAAATCGATAAAGAAATATACATACGATGCAACATGGCAAGGTAAATATTGGTACAGCTTTAACTTATTCTCTAACACAAAGCAGTACCTATCACCATCACAGAAACATCTTATACAGAGTATATTCGTTTCAACATTATGATACCAATGCTAAACATGGTCATTTGCGACTAAACATAGCAGATGTGGGGGCCTTGGTAGCCTAGTTAGGAAAACCACCCGACTGGACTACCGACGTTCGGACAACCTGTGTTCGATTCCCGCTGGGAGCAGTGTGAGTTGTACTTGTGGTTGGAAACAAAAAAAACACGGTCGATCCAGCTGTTGGCAGAAATGGGTGCCAGGGTATTACCATGGGAAGATGAGGAATGTCGCCTCGCATCGGAGTTTCAATGCTTGAAGCGACACTATCCAGAAATCTCCGAACATTTCTGGATAGGCGACCGAACACATATGGGTTGAAACTCGCGTGCTAAGACGCCGGTTCAAGTCTCGTACTTGACCTTGACCTTGACCTTAGCAAAATGCTTATCATCGCAGAAAATGAGATGTCTGAGAAAAGAGCTTAGAGTGACCAGAAATGATAGAATCAGAAATATTATAAGAGTAGGCATTGGAAGAAAGAGTAGGCATTGGACTTATCCTAAGCTACTCACAGAAACAAAAAATAAACTGGTTTGTCCATCTACAAATGTAGATTCCTTACCAAACAAAGCATATATTAAAAGAGGAAAAGGGAGAAGAGCAAGAGACAGACCCATAGTAAGACGACCACACAACATAAAAGAAATATTACAAGGACATCAAATAACAAAGAAACCAGAATTGTGTATTTCGATAAACGAGCGCGTACAAGAGAAAGCGAAGAGAGAACATGAACGAACATAAAAACAAAGAAAATATAATACTGCATATTGATCGCGTCAAATGACATAACAGTCTAGGGAAAATACATATGGAGGCATAATCCATGTAGGGAGCCGCGATAGCTCAGTGGTTAGTGAACTGAACTGCAAAGGACTAGAGGTAGGGTTCGATCCCACCCGACGGCTTCCGAGTTCACCCAGCCTTAAATGGCTACCGGGTTTTTTTTTCTGGGAAAGTAAAGCGGCACGGGTGTAATACCGACAACATTGCCCCAAAAATCATGCGCTGAAGGTATGTAAAATTTATGGTCACTAACACCATACTCCCAATACGCAACTTGGCGTGACGGGAGCTCTTTACTTTACTATAAGTCCATGTATAAAAAGAAAGATTAAGAGAAGTGGAGTGCAAATTATCCTATTTTCAAATGAACAAGGATTGGCTGCTGTAGACACTGGACATCTCGCTCGTGAAAGAGAAAACTACAGAGTAGATGCCATGGGAGTCACGGTTCATCATGTACAAGATATGACTGCATTGAAGTAGCTATAATATTGCATAGATATTGATCAGACACTCCAAACAGCTTGATAAAACTAATCAGAAAAGAAAAGGTACAATATGGCAAATAGTCTTCTTCTTCCTTTCAACTCCCTGTGGAGCTTAGGTCTTCAACGAACACTTTCCATTCTGTTCTGTTTCTTGCCATTCTTTTAAGATCGTTCCATGTTTTCCCCACCATCTTCATCTCTGCTTCCACCTGTCATCTCAAATAATATCTTCATCTTTGTCTTTTTTTTTCCTTTGAAAAAAAGGCGGTTGTATAATACTCTCAGTTGGCTTCCGCAGTGTGTGTCCTAACTAGCCCCATCGTCTTCGTTGTATCTCTTTATGCGCTGGTATTTGACCGGTACTTTCCAATAATTGCATGTTAGTGATTTTTGTCCTGCCATTTCCATCATGTTTCTACGCAAGCATTCATTAATGAAGGTCTGTTTCTTCGTGCCATATCATTTTTCTTGTTCGCTGTGCTTCACAGCATTAATAGCACTGATTTAACATTGGAGTTGACCTTTATTATTTTGATATTGAACCTAATTTCTTTGGCTTTCCAGTTGTTTCCCAGTGAAATGAAAGCTTCTCGTGCTTTTCGTTTATTTATTTTGGTATCATGAAGACAAACAATGCCAGAGATTAACCAGCTTCATCGACTGTGCGTCCTGCTGCCCAGACCTCCATGTTACAGAAATCCCAACATACTCTTTAATTCTTAAAATATGTTTCTTTAAAATCAGGTCGGTACATAGACAATTTATAGAGAAAACCAGAGTACAGAAGGGGAAATCCGAGAAACCTCCATAAGCGTTACGACATCAGTTATGTAACATATAGACAGACGGCTGATATATCCACAACTGCCCTTGACAACAAAGCACAAAACGTTACGATAGATATTTGTCGAGATTTCCCTTTTTGCCGTCTGGCCTGTTAGATAGTAGACTATGAGTCCCTAACCATTGTTTTGCAAAGGCTTGTAGGCACAAAGTAAAACCGGAAACCCCTCCCCCCCCACCCACCCACATATTAGCGTGACGTTATCAGCTATAGGAGCTATAGATGACTGACGTCAGTCTACCCACAACCACCCCTGGAAAGATATAAATAGGTGACAAAATAGATGAAATACTATAAATATTCCGACACCTCAGAGCAGAATTAGCCAATCAAAGAACAACAGAGACTACAAACTGAATTAGCCAATCATAGAACAACAGAGACTACAAACTGAATTAGCCAATCAACGAACAACAGAGACTACAAACTGAATTAGCCAATCATAGAACAACAGAGACTACAAACTGAATTAGCCAATCATATAACAACAGAGACTACAAACTGAATTAGCCAATCAAAGAACAACAGAGACTACAACCTGAATTAGCCAATCATATAATAAAAGAGACTACAATCTGAATTAGCCAATCAAAGAACAGAGACTACAAACTGAATTAGCCAATCAAAGAACAGAGACTACAAACCGTCTCTATCTTTAAGGTTGAGAGGAAGAAGAAGTAAACGTAGAAGAATCTGTTTTATATATCTCTGGAAACACTCAGACTATACTCACAGATGCTAAAGCTCTATCTATCTAATCTAGCTAGTTTATCTAATGTATCTATTACAGTCCGTTGGTCTGACTGTCTATCTTGCCCTCTCTAATGATGTCATTACTGATATTTTATTTCGCACTCTGATTGTACACACCCATCATTTCCTGACATCCCATCCTACTTGGACTGAGTCTGATTTCCAATTCTCGGACTCTCATAGCCACACCCTCAAAACCACGCGACTATAAACATAATAGACATGCATTACTATGTCCACCTTATAAAGCTGCAACCACATGTATTAATTAATGTAACGTTGTTTAGAATTATATTTTGACATGACGTTTTAGTAAATAAATCTTAATGAATTATTTGTTACTGTATTTTTTTTTAAAAAAGATAATTTATTTGTCACTGCTATGAATGATTCAACTTGAATATATATTTATAATATATCAACCTTCACGCAGTTGTTTTATACTTGTTTTGTTGTTTTATTGCAGAATCTGTATTTGCTTAGAATTGTATCTGCTGGTAGACAGTGGTTGGAGTGTCTGAAGAGGTGAAGGCTGATTAAATGTGTCTCATTTTGGAGAATGATCTGTCGACAAAATAATTAACTTGGATTGTTATCCTTTGGTAATCGCATTCTGCCGTGTATTCTGGAAAACAAGAATAAAATATAACCAGAAAAAGTACTTTAAATTTGTGGTGTTCTACGGCACAATTGGTATGACGAGCCTCTCATTAAAAACACACACAATGGGTTATACTATCTTAAGGATGAGGCAATGTGCATACACGGATTTGCCTCCCCTTTCAATTGTTGTAATCGTTAGACAGACTGGTTAGCTTGTTTCATGAACCTCTAATAAACGGTTAAATATCTG
Source organism: Megaustenia siamemsis (assembly GCA_032433765.1). Lineage (NCBI taxonomy): Eukaryota > Metazoa > Mollusca > Gastropoda > Stylommatophora > Ariophantidae > Megaustenia > Megaustenia siamemsis. Next base: position 45,030,975 of record JAVIAB010000088.1, read on the forward strand.
GGGACAATGTTAACCTCGGTAGATGTACAACAGAGATGAGATGTAGAACAACTCAGATGGTAGATGTACAACAGAGATGAGATGTAGAACAACTCAGATGGTAGATGTACAACAGAGATGAGATGTAGAATAGCTCAATTGGTAGATGTACAACAGAGATGAGATGTAGAATAGCTTAGATGGTAGATGTACAACAGAGATGAGATGTAGAACAGCTCAGATGGTAGATGTACAACAGAGATGAGATGTAGAACAGCTCAGATGGTAGATGTACAACAGAGACGAGATGTAGAACAACTCAGATGGTAGATGTACAAAACAGAGATGAGATGTAGAACAGCTCAGATGGTAGATGTACAACAGAGATGAGATGTAGAACAGCTTAGATGGTAGATGTACAACAGAGATGAGATGTAGAACAGCTTAGATGGTAGATGTACAACAGAGATGAGATGTAGAACAGCTCAGATGGTAGATGTACAACAGAGATGAGATGTAGAACAACTCAGATGGTAGATGTACAACAGAGATGAGATGTAGAACAGCTTAGATGGTAGATGTACAACAGAGATGAGATGTAGAACAGCTCAGATGGTAGATGTACAACAGAGATGAGATGTAGAACAGCTCAGATGGTAGATGTACAACAGAGATGAGATGTAGAACAGCTTAGATGGTAGATGTACAACAGAGATGAGATGTAGAACAGCTCAGATGGTAGATGTACAACAGAGATGAGATGTAGAACAACTCAGATGGTAGATGTACAACAGAGATGAGATGTAGAACAGCTCAGATGGTAGATGTACAACAGAGATGAGATGTAGAACAGCTTAGATGGTAGATGTACAACAGAGATGAGATGTAGAACAGCTTAGATGGTAGATGTACAACAGAGATGAGATGTAGAACAGCTCAGATGGTAGATGTACAACAGAGATGAGATGTAGAACAACTCAGATGGTAGATGTACAACAGAGATGAGATGTAGAACAGCTTAGATGGTAGATGTACAACAGAGATGAGATGTAGAACAGCTCAGATGGTAGATGTACAACAGAGATGAGATGTAGAATAGCTTAGATGGTAAATGTACAACAGAGATGAGATGTAGAACAGCTTAGATGGTAGATGTACAACAGAGATGAGATGTAGAACAGCTCAGATGGTAGATGTACAACAGAGATGAGATGTAGAATAGCTTAGATGGTAGATGTACAACAGAGATGAGATGTAGAACAACTCAGATGGTAGATGTACAACAGAGATGAGATGTAGAACAACTCAGATGGTAGATGTACAACAGAGATGAGATGTAGAACAACTCAGATGGTAGATGTACAACAGAGATGAGATGTAGAATAGCTCAATTGGTAGATGTACAACAGAGATGAGATGTAGAACAGCTCAGATGGTAGATGTACAACAGAGATGAGATGTAGAACAGCTCAGATGGTATATGTACAACAGAGATGAGATGTAGAATAGCTCAGATGGTAGATGTACAACAGAGATGAGATGTAGAATAGCTAAGATGGTAGATGTACATCAGAGATGAGATGTAGAACAACTCAGATGGTAGATGTACAACAGAGATGAGATGTAGAATAGCTCAGATGGTAGATGTACAACAGAGATGAGATGTAGAACAACTCAGATGGTAGATGTACATCAGAGATGAGATGTAGAATAGCTCAGATGGTAGATGTACAACAGAGATGAGATGTAGATCAACTCAGATGGTAGATGTACAACAGAGATGAGATGTAGAATAGCTCAGATGGTAGATGTACAAAAGAGATGAGATGTAGAACAGCTCAGATGGTAGATGTACAACATAGATGAGATGTAGAACAGCTCAATTGGTAGATGTACAACAGAGATCAGATGTAGAATAGCTCAATTGGTAGATGTACAACAGAGATGAGATGTAGAATAGCTCATTGGTAGATGTACAACAGAGATGAGATGTAGAATAGCTCAATTGGTAGATGTACAACAGAGATGAGATGCAGAACAGCACAGATGGTAGATGTACAACAGAGATGAGATGTAGAATAGCTCAGATGGTAGATGTACAACAGAGATGAGATGCAGAACAGCTCAGATGGTAGATGTACAACAGAGATGACATGTAGAATAGCTCAGATAGTAGATGTACAACAGAGATGAGATGCAGAACAGCTCAGATGGTAGACGTACAACAGAAATGAGATGCAGAACAGCTCAGATGGTAGATGTACAACATAGATGAGATGTAGAATAGCTCAGATGGTAGATGTACAACAGAGATGAGATGTAGAATAGCTTAGATGGTAGATGTACAACAGAGATGAGATGTAGAATAGCTCAGATGGTAGATGTACAACTGAGATGAGATGTAGAATAGCTCAGATGGTAGATGTACAACAGAGATGAGATGTAGAATAGCTTAGATGGTAGATGTACAACAGAGATGAGATGTAGAATAGCTCAGATGGTAGATGTACAACAGAGATGAGATGCAGAATAGCTCAGATGGTAGATGTACAACAGAGATGAGATGTAGAATAGCTCAGATGGTAGATGTACAACAGAGATGAGATGTAGAATAGCTCAATTGGTAGATGTACAACAGAGATGAGATGTAGAATAGCTCAATTGGTAGATGTACAATAGAGATGAGATGTAGAACAGCTCAGATGGTGGCTGTACAACAGAGATGAGATGTAGAATAGCTCAGATGGTAGATGTACAACAGAGATGAGATGTAGAACAGCTTAGATGGTAGATGTACAACAGAGATGAGATGTAGAACAACTCAGATGGTAGATGTACAACAGAGATGAGATGTAGAACAACTCAGATGGTAGATGTACAACAGAGATGAGATGTAGAACAACTCAGATGGTAGATGTACAACAGACATGAGATGTAGAATAGCTCAATTGGTAGATGTACAACAGAGATGAGATGTAGAACAGCTCAGATGGTAGATGTACAACAGAGATGAGATGTAGAACAGCTCAGATGGTAGATGTACAACAGAGATGAGATGTAGAATAGCTCAGATGGTAGATGTACAACAGAGATGAGATGTAGAATAGCTAAGATGGTAGATGTACAACAGAGATGAGATGTAGAACAACTCAGATGGTAGATGTACAACAGAGATGAGATGTAGAACAACTCAGATGGTAGATGTACAACAGAGATGAGATGTAGAACAACTCAGATGGTAGATGTACAACAGAGATGAGATGTAGAATAGCTCAATTGGTAGATGTACAACAGAGATGAGATGTAGAACAGCTCAGATGGTAGATGTACAACAGAGATGAGATGTAGAACAGCTCAGATGGTAGATGTACAACAGAGATGAGATGTAGAATAGCTCAGATGGTAGATGTACAACAGAGATGAGATGTAGAATAGCTAAGATGGTAGATGTACAACAGAGATGAGATGTAGAACAACTCAGATGGTAGATGTACAACAGAGATGAGATGTAGAATAGCTCAGATGGTAGATGTACAACAGAGATGAGATGTAGAACAACTCAGATGGTAGATGTACATCAGAGATGAGATGTAGAATAGCTCAGATGGTAGATGTACAACAGAGATGAGATGTAGATCAACTCAGATGGTAGATGTACAACAGAGATGAGATGTAGAATAGCTCAGATGGTAGATGTACAAAAGAGATGAGATGTAGAACAGCTCAGATGGTAGATGTACAACAGAGATGAGATGTAGAACAGCTCAATTGGTAGATGTACAACAGAGATCAGATGTAGAATAGCTCAATTGGTAGATGTACAACAGAGATGAGATGTAGAATAGCTCAATTGGTAGATGTACAACAGAGATGAGATGTAGAATAGCTCAATTGGTAGATGTACAACAGAGATGAGATGCAGAACAGCTCAGATGGTAGATGTACAATAGAGATGAGATGTAGAATAGCTCAGATGGTAGATGTACAACAGAGATGACATGCAGAACAGCTCAGATGGTAGATGTACAACAGAGATGACATGTAGAATAGCTCAGATAGTAGATGTACAACAGAGATGAGATGCAGAACAGCTCAGATGGTAGACGTACAACAGAAATGAGATGCAGAACAGCTCAGATGGTAGATGTACAACATAGATGAGATGTAGAATAGCTCAGATGGTAGATGTACAACAGAGATGAGATGTAGAATAGCTTAGATGGTAGATGTACAACAGAGATGAGATGTAGAATAGCTCAGATGGTAGATGTACAACAGAGATGAGATGTAGAATAGCTCAGATGGTAGATGTACAACAGAGATGAGATGTAGAATAGCTTAGATGGTAGATGTACAACAGAGATGAGATGTAGAATAGCTCAGATGGTAGATGTACAACAGAGATGAGATGCAGAATAGCTCAGATGGTAGATGTACAACAGAGATGAGATGTAGAATAGCTCAGATGGTAGATGTACAACAGAGATGAGATGTAGAATAGCTCAATTGGTAGATGTACAACAGAGATGAGATGTAGAATAGCTCAATTGGTAAGTGTACAATAGAGATGAGATGTAGAACAGCTCAGATGGTGGCTGTACAACAGAGATGAGATGTAGAATAGCTCAGATGGTAGATGTACAACAGAGATGAGATGCAGAACAGCTCAGATGGTAGATGTACAACATAGATTAGATGTAGAATAGCTCAATTGGTAGATGTACAACAGAGATGAGATGTAGAATAGCTCAATTGGTAGATGTACAACAGAGATGAGATGTAGAACAGCTCAGATGGTAGATGTACAACAGAGATGAGATGTAGAATAGCTCAGATGATAGATGTACAACAGAGATGAGATGCAGAACAGCTCAGATGGTAGATGTACAACAGAGATGAGATGTAGAATAGCTCAGATGGTAGATGTACAACAGAGATGAGATGTAGAATAGCTTAGATGTTAGATGTACAACAGAGATGAGATGTAGAATAGCTCAGATGGTAGATGTACAACAGAGATGAGATGTAGAATAGCTCAGATGGTAGAAATACAACAGAGATGAGATGTAGAATAGCTCAGATGGTAGATGTACAACAGAGATGAGATGTAGAATAGCTTAGATGGTAGATGTACAACAGAGATGAGATGCTGAATAGCTCAGATGGTAGATGTACAACAGAGATGAGATGTAGAATAGCTCAGATGGTAGATGTACAACAGAGATGAGATGTAGAATAGCTTAGATGTTAGATGTACAACAGAGATGAGATGTAGAATAGCTCAGATGGTAGATGTACAACAGAGATGAGATGTAGAATAGCTCAGATGGTAGATGTACAACAGAGATGAGATGTAGAATAGCTCAGATGGTAGATGTATAACAGAGATGAGATGTAGAATAGCTTAGATGGTAGATGTACAACAGAGATGAGATGCCGAATAGCTCAGATGGTAGATGTACAACAGAGATGAGATGCAGAATAGCTTAGATGGTAGATGTACAACAGAGATGAGATGCAGAATAGCTCAGATGGTAGATGTACAACAGAGATGAGATGCAAAATAGCTCAGATGGTAGATGTACAGCAGAGATGAGATACAGAATAGCTCAGATGGTAGATGTACAACAGATATGAGATGCATAATAGCTCAGATGGTAGATGTACAACAGACATGAGATGTAGAATAGCTTAGATGGTAGATGTACAACAGACATGAGATGTAGAATAGCTTAGATGGTAGATGTACAACAGAGATGAGATACAGAATAGCTCAGATGGTAGACGTACAACAGAGATGAGATGCAGAATAGCTCAGATGGTAGATGTACAACAGAGAGGAGATGTAGAATAGCTCAGGCAAAAGCAGCTTTCCAAAAAATGAGGAAGATACTATGCAAACCATTTTTAACAATAGAAACAAGAAAAAGAGTTCTTAAATGTTATGTAGAGCTAGTCTTAACATATGGATGTTAATCACTGACAATAGGACAACAGTCAAGAAAATCACTGGAGTCTGTAGAAATGTGGTTTTACAGAAGAATGTTGAGAATACCATGCACAGCTAAGAAGAATAATGAAGACGTTCTGAAAGAGGCCAAAGCAAAAAAGAATGATAATTTCCAATATTAGGAAGAAAATCATTTTTTTGGCCATGTAATGAGAAGGGAACAGCTGGATTATATTTTGACAACAGGGAAAATTGAGGCACAAAGATATAGAGACAGTTTAAGAGAATGGCTTGCAGAAGGTCAACAACAGAAATGATAGATAACTGTCGAGATTGAATGTTCTCCATCAGCATGAACGCCATCAGGCACGGTACTTGATATAGCTATAGCATGTGGTATTTACTAGTGAGTGTGAAATGCTTGCTTGCTTACGTTCGCCCGATGACTAAAGTATTCTAGAATATTCGTAGACAGTAGAATCCCTCTTCGTCATCCGCCTTTAAAAGGGCGTTAAGTGGACGTATCTGCGTTGTGTTGTGCCTTATAACTGTTATATTTGCGCCTTTAGGTCCAACACATCCGACTTCAGTACGACATTTTTGAGTACCGTGTTGTCTTCCCTCTTCGATCCCTGCTCGCTTGGCCAGACTAGACAGGTTACTCTGTTACTGGAGGCACCACGGAGAGGTGGAGCAGGGTCTGGATGGTTTTGGTTTTCCGATCCTGGCGCAAGCCATCAGCTGTGGGTCGCGGACAACTTCCAGCTCTGGTGCTGGGAGGCGCGCCTTCGCCTCAAAAGTGTTAAATAAGTTCTATGATGATGAATTAACATTTGCAATAATGTCTTGATTAATTATTGTTCGTTGTTCTGGACACAAACAGTAAGTCATGGGTCATTAATCCTACCAAGTCGTACTACCTTCCCGACTTGACAATACAGATATCAAGTTTGCATGTTTCAGTTTGTAATCTTGGTTATTTTGTTTTCTTCCTTAAGACAACACGTGAGGCATATTTCCCAGCGTTGTTTATCGGACATCAGTGACTACATTGTCTAGATTCCTTTGATCTAACTTGTCTTTATTTAAAAACAAAGAATTAATCAGCCTTGTCTAGGGAAGAAAGTTCTATTTTCTCGTCTCTTCTAAATGTGCCGATTATTGAAAACAAAAGCAGCTAATGAGCAACGATGGTTTCGCCACCGCCGTCGCAAAAGGCAATGGTTTAACAAAGAACCTCTACTTTTGTCATTTAAGCTAGTCAGTCGATACATTTAGTCTTAATTGTAGCCGCAGAGTGTCCGCTTGTACATGGTTTAGACACCATTTTTTTTCATCACCTAGCGCCTACTAATTGTTATTTATTACAGACCCCTCCCTTTCTTCATATATAACATTAATAAACCTTCTAATTTATACCTTCAGCATGGTCATACATTTTCCTCTGTCAAAACAACTACTCTTTTTTTCATTCAAAAAAAAAAGTATTAACTATAATTTACTTCCTGCTAACTTGTGATCACACATAGCACTATCTCAACTAGAACTTATTTCACACTCACTTGTAAATACCACATACTGTAGCGATATCTCAACTAGAATGTATTTCTCACATAAACTGATATACAATAGGGAGAACATAAACCGATATACAATAGGGAGAACATAAACTGATATACAATAGGGAGAACATAAACCGATATACAATAGGGAGAACATAAACTGATATACAATAGGGAGAACATAAACTGATATACAATAGGGTGAACATAAACTGATATACAATAGGGAGAACATAAACTTATATACAATAGGGAGAACATAAACTGATATACAATAGCGAAAACATAAACTGATATACAATAGCGAAAACATAAACTGATATACAACAGCGAAAACATAAACTGATATACAATAGGGAGAACATAAACTGACATTCAATAGGGAGAACACAAAGCGATATACAAAGTGGGAACATAAACCCATACACAAAGTGGAACATAAAACGATATACAAAGTGGGAACATAAAACGATATACAAAGTGGAACATAAAACGATATACAAAGTGGGAACATAAAACGATATACAAAGTGGGAACATACAACGATATACAAAGTGGGAACATAAACTGATATACAATAGGGAGATCATAAACTGACATTCAATAGGGAGAACACAAAGCGATATACAAAGTAGGAACATAAACCCATACACAAAGTGGGAACATAAAACGATATACAAAGTGGGAACATAAAACGATATACAAAGTGGGAACATAAACCCATACACAAATTGGGAACATAAACCCATACACAAAGTGGGAACATAAACGATATACAAAGTGGGAACATAAACCCATACACAAAGCGGGAACATAAACCCATATACAAAGTGGGAACATATACGGCAGTGTGCCTCGGCTTCACGTAGTCAAGCGATCAGGCAAAATCGTCATACATGTATTTATTTGTTACCACTTGTGGGGTCATGCAGACCATAATGAACAAAGCAGAACCGAGAGAAATAACAATAATGAACGATAATTACGTGGCTATTGAGTTAAACAAGTACCTGAAAAAATCTGCTAAACACTCTGAACAAGAATAGTACACTTTAGACCACTCAATTTTGACAAGAGGGCATAATTTATTGCTATTTGGATAAGGGAATGGTCTGAACATACACGAAGATTAAAGGAAACAGCAAAACAATGAAATTAATCATTAGGTAGCAAATATAATTGTGAATCTTTAAAAATTCGTCAAAAAATATCAGCTTTAATTAATAATATTGGAATTGTTTGAATGAGTGGGGTTGTCAAACCGTATTGCAATTTGTCAGACTATATGTGAATTATGTTTTAGCCGGCACGATCTGAATAACTTGAAATCTGGCTCTCAGTATTTCCTAAACAGAAGGTTATACAAATTTAGTTTCATTCCTTTCTCTCTCTCTCTCTCTCTCTCTCTCTCTCTCTCTCTCATATACACGTTCTGTTGGACTTGTACGCTAACCGACATCACGATTTATGGCGTCTATTTGACTTGGTTGTAATCCCTCACACAGAGTACTTCAAGTACTACACTGTATAAGTACATTTACTATACTGTATAAGTACTGCACTGAATAAGTACTACACTGTATAAGTACTACACTGTAAAAGTACCAGTACCACACTGTATAAGTACTACACTGTATGAGTACAAGTACTACACTGTATAAGTACTACATTGTAAAGGTACTACACTGTATAAGTACTACACCGTATAAGTACTACATTGTAAAAGTACAAGTACCACACTATATAAGCACTACACTGTAAAAGTGCAAGTATCACAATGTATAAGTAATACACTGTATAAGTACAAGTACTACACTGTAAAAGTACAAGTACTACACTGTATAAGTACAAGTATCACACTGTAGAAGTATTATACTGTAAAAGTACAAGTACTACACTGTATAAGTACTACACTGTAAAAGTACAAGTACTAACTGTATAAATACTACACTGTATAAGTACAAGTACTGCACTGTATAAGTAAAACACTGTATAAGTACTACACTGTAAAAGTACAGGTACCACACTGTATACATATTACACTGTAAAAGTACAAGTACTACACTGTATAAATATTGCACTGTGTAAGTACTATACTGTAAAAGTACAAGTAATACACTGTATAAGTACTACACTGTAAAAGTGCAAGTACCACACTTTATAAGTACTACACTGTATAAGTACCACCCTACATAAGTACTACACTGTATAAGTAAAAGTATTACACTGTATAAGTACTATACTGTATAAGAACTACACTGTATAATTATAAGTACTACACTGTATAAGTACTACACTGTATAAGTGCAAGTACTACACTGTATAAGTACTACAATGTATACGTGCAAGTACAACACTGTATAAGCACTACACTGTATAAGTGCAAGTACTACACTGTATAAGTACTACACTGTATAAGTGCAAGTACTACACTGTATAAGTACTACCTAAGCAGTGATAATAAGGTTGAGGACAAATGGGAGTGTGTGGGAGAAGTTTTTTTAAAAATGTGTTTTATGTGTTTTACTGTATAAGTACAAGTACCACACCGTATAAGTACTACACATAAGTACAAGTACTACACCGTGTAAGTACAACACAGTATAAGTACTACACTGTATAAGTAAAAAAGTAAAGTACCACCGTCACGCCATGCGGCGTATTGGGAATATGGTGTTAGTAACCACACATTTTACAGACCCTCGGCTCATGATTTTTTGTGTAATGGGGTCGGTATTACGCCTGTGCCGCTTTACTTTCCCAGAAAAAAATCCGGTACCCATTAAAGGCTGTGGGAAATGGAAGCCGTCGGTTGTGATCGAACCCTACCTCTTGTCTTTGTAGTCCAGTTTACTAACCACCGAGCAATCGCGGCTCCCTACACTGTATAAATACTGCACTGTACAAGTACAAGTACAGCGTTGTATAAGTACTACACTGTATAAGTACTACACTGTATAAGTACTACACTGTATAAGCACTACACTGTATAAGTACAAGTACAACACTGTATAAGTACTTCACTGTATAAGTACAACACTGTATAAGTACTTCACTGTATAAGTACTACACTGTATAAGTACAAGTACAACACTGTATAAGTACAACACTGTATAAGTACTACACTGTATAAGTACAAGTACAACACTGTATAAGTACAAGTACTTCACTGTATAAGTATTACACTGTATAAGTACAAGTACAACACTGTATAAGTATTACACTGTATAAGTACTACACTGTATAAGTACCACACTGTATAAGTATTACACTGTATAAGTACTACACTGTATAAGTATTGCACTGTATAAGTACTACACTGTACAAGTACATGTACCACACTGTATAAGTACTACACTGTACAAGTACCACATTGTGTATCTCCACATTCACTGTTCTCATTCACCATTATTTCGACCCGATTGTATTTGCTACTACGTTTTTTTTATTTCCTTTGCCGCGTTGTCAATCTCACCTCAACCTGACTACTATCATTGTGTGCATATCTTCCTCTTTATACATGCTGTGCACTTTCGGGTTCCTAATTTGGCTTGCCAACATTTTCAAAGACCTGTTCTGAGATAAAGTTTATGAATCGAATAAACACATCCATTTATTTTAATTTATGCTCTTCTCGTTTAGTAGAATTTTACACAATCCAATGATTGTTAATTAAAAGTGACTAATTCTCGCTTTAATTTGTAAAAAAAAAGCGTTATTTATTTATACCGCTACCATCGTCATCATCAAGTGGCATGTATTTTCAGATCGTTGCATTCCCCACAGACTGTCCGAAAGCACCTCTGTATCTAGCCAGATCTCCAACGGAACGTTACATTCACCACAACCCGTCTAAGAGAATCTATGTCTCCAGCCAGATCTCCCATATAACGTTACATTCCCCACAGACTGTTCGAAAGAACCTCTGTCTCTAACCAGATCTCCCACCGAACGTTGCAGTCACCACAGACGGTCTGAAAGAACCTCTGTCTCTAACCAGATCTCCCACAGAACGTTGCATTCACCACAGACGGTCTGAAAGAACCTCTTTCTCTAACCAGATCTCCCACAGAACGTTGCATTCACCACAGACGGTCTGAAAGAACCTCTTTCTCTAACCAGATCTCCCACAGAACGTTGCATTCTAAACAGACGGTCTGAAAGAATATATGTCTCTAGCCAGATCTCCCATAGAACGTAGCATCACCACAGACGGTCTGAAAGAACCTCTTTCTCTAGCCAGATCTCCCATAGAACGTAGCATCACCACAGACGGTCTGAAAGAACCTCTGTCTCTAGCCAGATCTCCCATAGAATGTTGCATTCATCACCGACCGTCTGAAAGAATCTATGCCTCTAGTCAGATCTCCCACAGAACATTTACATTCACCACAGACAGTCTGAAAGAATCTCTGTCTCTAGCCAGATCTCCCACAGAACGTTGCATTCACCACCGACCGTCTGAAAGAATCTCTGTCTATAGCCAGATCTCCCACAGTACGTTGCATTCACCACAGACGGTCTGAAAGAATCTCTGTCTCTAGCCAGATCTTCCACAGAACATTTACATTCACCACAGACGGTCTGAAAGAATCTCTGTCTATAGCCAGATCTCCCACCGAACGTTGCATTCACCACAGACGGTCTGAAAGAATCTCTGTCTCTAGCCAGATCTCCCACAGAACGTTGCATTCACCACAGACGGTCTGAAAGAATCTGTCTCTAGCCAGATCTCCCACAGAACGTTGCATTCACCACCTACTGTATGAAAGCATCTATGCCCCTAGCCAGATCTCCCACAGTACGTTGCATTCACCACAGACGGTCTGAAAGAATCTCTGTCTCTAGCCAGATCTCCCACCGAACGTTGCATTCACCACAGACGGTCTGAAAGAATCTCTGTCTCTAGCCAGATCTCCCACAGAACGTTGCATTGACCACAAACTGTCTGAAAGAATCTCTGTCTCTAGCCAGATCTCCCACCGAACGTTGCATTGACCACAAACTGTCTGAAAGAATCTCTGTCTCTAGCCAGATCTCCCACCGAACGTTGCATTGACCACAAACAGTCTGAAAGAGTCTCTATCTCTGGAAATCACCACTTCTTCTGTTATCACGTTCAAAGTGTGCTTGATGTTTTGAAACCACCTTCTTCTCGGTCTGGCCCTAGTGCATCGTCCAGGAACCTCGCCATTCATCATTGTTTTTTTCCAGCCCGTTATGTCTTTTGACGAGGCCATATTATTTTATTGTCCTCGCCAGAATGGTGTTTATATGCCAGTTCTATTTAATATGTCTTTTAATATATCTTCATTGCTCTTTATCATTATCCAAAGTATCTTAAGGAGTTATCTGTAGTATTTCCATACAATGAATGTATTTTAGTGTTTGCTGTTTGCTAGGTTGCCCTGTTTTCACAACCACATATTGCTATCGGGAGCAGTGTTAGCTCAGTGGTTAGTGAACTGGACTACAAAGGACAAGAGGTCGGGTTCGATCCTAATCGACGGCTTCCGGTTTCACTCAGCCTCAAATGGATACCTGTTTTTTTGTGCTTTTTTTTTTTAAAGTAAAATAGCACGTGCGTAATACCAAACACATTACCCTAAAAATCATGTGCCGAAGGTCTATTAAAATTATGATCACTAACACCATATTCCCTATACAGCACTTGGCGTGACGGGGTTCTTTACTTACTTTGACTTATGGTCATTTCCTGAAGATTCTCTTTCTATTTTCTTAATTTGTGATCGCTGCAGCAAGTATTCAAGTATTCTGTTGATGATTTTATTTCACAATATACATTTGTAATAATTTATAATAGGAAGTTGTGAGATAAGCAGCAACAATGTAAATGTTTTCCGTGTCTCATTTTATGCTTTGTTATTTTCCTTACATTATTTACAATTATTTTTTTAACTATCCATCATTAAAATGACGTTCAGTGGAAGTCTCCTGTCATTGTTTACTGCGATACTTGCGTCTTAGGGCTAAACACATCCAACTCAGCAAGGTTTTTTTTTGTTTCATACTGGGATCCCTTTCCTCTCGATCCACAATAGCTCGACCAACTGTTTAGTCTATTTCCAGAGCCATTGCATGTAGGTAGAGTAGAATCCTGATCAGATATCAGTCGCTGACCGCTTTCAGTCCGGATGCTGCAGTTAGGCTTCCGTTTTTATCTCATTCATCATTGTGTGCAGTCTTCTCACCGAAACTTGGCTACCATGGAGTGCTTTTCCGCTCTGTCTCTTGTTTTGATGCTGCAGGTAGTTTTCTGTCTTTATCTTAATAGTAATAAAAATAGTTTGTTTTTCCCTTGTCGCTGGAATATTCTGCGCGGGTGAAATAAAAACTCAGACCCGGACACCTCACGGTGACTACGTTGGACATTATCTTCATCATCAAGTACCAAGCCTGCTGGCGTAGGTGATCATGTCTCTCCACAACTTTCGATCACGACAGTTAGCGTTGGACAAGCAGCCTTTATTCTCCGGTCCCATTAGTTCCCTCGGCAGACCCCATTAATTGAAACATGCGGTACAATTTTTATTATATTATACTTCTTATTTCTGACACCCCCCTTTGGTTCTTTAGCTTAGCTCAACTTATCATTGCTGGCTTGAAATAATGGTAACACAAATACGTGGACTTCTCTCATGACTAAAGGTCACTGATACTGATTGAACATAAAAGGAAACAAATTATGGAACAATTTCAGCGCAGCAAAGTGTTGATCACAACTTATTAATCTGAAGGGCAGCGATCCGAATCGGACCTGCTAGGCTGTAATTTGGAGACCACTAGTCCCAACTGACGTCGGGTACACAAAAGAACTGACCATCAGATCTCGCTAGGCTAATGTGCTGATTGCTCCCATTGTTAGGTCTTCCTCGAAGGCGGAGCTATTCTCAAGATGACAGGACTTAGACCAATGGTGGTTCAATGTTTGTTTGTTTGGTAACCTTTAATTGACTAAACTGTGAGGTTATTTCCGGGTTAGCCTAATTAAACAAATCTCTGGATACCATTTTTCGTTTATTTAGGTCCTGTCAGTGAGACTTGGATTATTTATGTTTGCACATCAGGTATGTTTCTTGACACATTGTTTGTTGTTGGTTACGATTGAGCTTCTTAAGATATTTTTTCCTGTCTATGTTTTCTTAGTGCTTTTATCAACTGATCTAAATTTCTACATTTTGAAAAATGTTGTAAACTCGTATTAATTATGGTACTTTACATGTATATGTCTACTTGCACTTTTTATAAGATATCACCCCCTCCTTTTTTCCTCCACCCCATTTCTTTATATTATAGTAATTTCTTTTTAAAATGTTTATACTTTGATTTTGCTTTTTTCTTTTTTCTTCTTCTTGTAATAGATCACATTAAAATAAATTATTTTCTCTTGTAATGTTGTAGTAAAGTAAAGTAAAGTACCCCCGTCACGCAAGTGGCGTATAGGGAAATATGGTGACCCTATATTTTACAGACCTTCAGCACATGATTTGTGGGGGTAATGTGGTCAGTATTACGCCCCTGCTGCTTTACTTTCCCAGAAAAAAATCCGGTACCCATTTAAGGCTGGGTGAACCCGGAAGCCGTCGATTGGGATCGAACCCTACCCCTTGTCCGTGGTAGTCCAGTTCACTAACCACTGAGCTATCGGGGCTCCCCCCATGGTAGACCAATATTCTATATTGATTCTTTACATTTTGTAATGTGTCTGACTATCTATATGAATGCTCTTTCCAATGATGCATCCTGTTTATATAACTACTTATGTACGTTTTTTTCTCTCACAGCGGTGTGTTTTTTTCTTTCGCTTTACTTTTGATTTTGTTCTAATAAATTAGTCTTTCTGTAGGTCTTTTAAATATTGTAAGTCAGAGTGTCGGGATATCATTCATCATAGCTGCGACGCTACACAGCACACGCAGCAGTACGCGTTGCACACGTTACTTATGTTACATAACCCTCATCATTTCATCTACATAATTATTGTGTCCGTCATTTATGTGAGGCAGGGCACTTTTTTAATATTATTATTTACATTGTATTTTATTTTTATATTATATTATCTTTCTTTGGGTCAGTATTAGCTTACACGCAATGTATAATCTTCTCTTTAGTTTATGTTATGGTCACAGAATAATCTACACTTTAGTTCAATTTATCATCACAGAATATTCTATTCTTTAGTTCATGTTATGGTCACAGACTAATCAATTCTTAAGTTCATGTTGTTATCACAGAATCATCTATTCTTTAGTTTATGTTTTATCACAGAATAATCTATTCTTTAGTTTACATTTTATCACAAAATAGTCTATTCTTTAGTTCATGCTATCATCACAGAATAATCTTCTCTTTAGTTCCTGTTATCATCACATAATAATCTATTCTTTAGTTGCTGTTATCATCCCAGAATAATCTATTCTTTAGTTCCCTCTATCATCACATAATAATATTTTCTTTAGTTCCTTTTATCATAACAAAATAATTGATTTTTTTCCTGTTATCATCACAGAATATTCTATTCTTTAGTTCCTTTTATCATCACAGAATATTCTATTCTTTAGTTCCTTTTATCATCACAGAATATTCTATTCTTTAGTTCCTTTTATCATCACAGAATATTCTATTCTTTAGTTCCTTTTATCATCACAGAATATTCTATTCTTGAGTTCCTTTTATCATCACAGAATATTCTATTCTTGAGTTCCTGTTATCATCACATAATATTCTTTTCTTTAGTTCCTGTTATCATCACAGAATATTCTATTCTTGAGTTCCTTTTATCATCACAGAATATTCTATTCTTTAGTTCCTGTTATCATCACAGAATATTCTATTCTTTAGTTCCTGTTATCATCACAGAATATTCTATTCTTGAGTTCCTTTTATCATCACAGAATATTCTATTCTTTAGTTCCTTTTATCATCACAGAATATTCTATTCTTTAGTTCCTGTTATCATCACAGAATATTCTATTCTTTAGTTCCTTTTATCATCACAGAATATTCTATTCTTTAATTTATATTTTATCACAAAATAATTTATTCTTTAGTTCTTGTTAATATCACAGACTAATCTATTCTTTAGTTCATGCTGTTATCATAAACTAATCAATACTTTAGTTTATGTTTTATCACAGAGCAATATATTCTTTAGTTCCTGTTATTAATGCAGAATAATCTATTCTTTCGTTCATGATATCGACAATATGTAAAATTACTTCTTAGTTCTTGGAACTTCAATATAAAAAAAAGAAACCATTGACAATTGTTTGCTTCCGTCATTATTTAAAAGTTATTATTTTCTGTAATTTATTTCAAGTTCAGTCATCACATATCCTTTTATCATCACAGAATATTCTATTCTTTAGTTCCTGTTATAATCACAGAATAAACTTTTCTTTAGTTCCTGTTATAATCACAGAATAAACTTTTCTTTAGTTTATGTTAGGGTCACATAATATTCTATTCTTTAGTTTATATTATAGTCACATAATATTATATTCTTCAGTTCCTTTTATCATCACAGAATAATCTATTCTTTAGTACATGTTGTTATCACAGAATATTCTAATCTTTAGTTCATGTTTTATCACAGAATATTCTATTATTTAATTCATGTTTTATCACAGAATATTATAATCTTTAGTTCATGTTTTATCACAGAATAATCTATTCTTTAGTTTATGTTTTATCACAGAATATTATATTACTTAGTTCATGTTTTATCACAGAATAATCTATTCTTTAGTTTATGTTTTATCATAGAATATTATATTACTTAGTTCATGTTTTATCACAGAATATTCTATTCTTTAGTTCATGTTTTATCACATAATAATCTATTCTTTAGTTCATGTTTTATCACAGAATAATCTATTCTTTAGTTTATGTTTTATCACAGAATATTATATTACTTAGTTCATGTTTTATCACAGAATAATCTATTCTTTAGTTTATGTTTTATCATAGAATATTATATTACTTAGTTCATGTTTTATCACAGAATATTCTATTCTTTAGTTCATGTTTTATCACATAATAATCTATTCTTTATTTCCTTTTATTATCACAGCATAATCTATTCTTTATTTCGTATTATTATCACAGAATAATCTATTCTTTAGATCATGTTATCGACATTATGTTAAATGATTCCTGGAACTTCAATATAAAAAAAAAAAACCCATTAACAATTATTTGCTTCCATCATTATGTAAAACTTATGATTTTCTGTAATCTATTACAAATTCAGTCGTTAAGTCTTTTTTTAATAATCATAAATCTAAATATATATTACATTTTTGTATCATATTTACTCTAGTTCTTCTTATTACTATGACAGTAAATATACTCTTTAATATAATAATGTGATAAACAAAAAGCATTTGTAGTTCTTGTTATTGATATAAAACTATGAATACATTCTTAATTGTTATTATCACCAGTAACGTAAATACATACGTTTAATTCTAGCTTCTAGAGTACGCTTTCTCTATCTATGTATAAATATGAAAATAATATTCTCCTTTGCTAAATTCACATAATTAAAACAACATCTCAACACCGTCAGTTATGGAATATAATAAGCTATTTGTGTATGTGAATTCAATGAAGAGAAGTTACTATCAAAGTCTCAAAGATACTATTCTGAACACACAACTAGATTATTGGGGTGGGGGCGCTACTTCTGATGATCAGAGCCCCCCCACCCTCCCCCCGCCGTCGTGCAAGTGTTTCGGCCCTTTAGCTTCTGACACTCTATGAGAAGCTGTCCCACCTGTGTCATGACTCCCAGACGTCGACCTCCTGCTCATTTGTACTCTAAGACTTACAATAAAATCTAGTTCTGTGTTCCGAATAGTATCTTTGAGACTTTGATAGTAACTTCTCTTCACTGAATTCACATACACACATAGCTTATTATATACCATAACTGACGGTGAAGAGAGGTTGTTTTAATCATGTAAATTTAGTAAAGGAGAATATGTTCTTCTCCTGCTACGAAGCTCTGCACAAAGTGTTTCCTATTAAAAAAGTAAAGAGCCCCATCACGCCAAGTGGCGTATAGGGAATATGGTGTTTGTGACCATACATTTTACAGACCTTCAGCACATAAGTTTTGGGCTAATGTGGTTGGTATTACGTCCGTGTCATTTTACTTTCCCAGAAAAAAAAATCAGGTACCCATTTAAGGCCGGTACCCGGCAGTCGTCAGTTGGATCGAACCCTACCTCTTGTCCTTTGTAGTCCGGTTCACTAACCACTGAGCTATCGCGGCTCCCTTTTTTCCTATCACTAACCACTGAGCTATCGCGGCTCCCTTGTTTCCTATCACTAACTATAAAACTTGAGGAAGAAATCACTTACAGATTTGATTTGTTTGCTTTTATGAAAGTAATATTTTTGTAATATAATTCTTTATTTCAATGACTATTTTAAATAGCAAAAGATATTCAAGAATGTTTTACAAAGCAACGGACTTTCCTTTTTGTTTGTGATGTTTGCGTAATATATTTCATAAGAAAGTTTACATTATCTAAATCTGTTTGTTATGACGTATTATGTTTATCTAAAACACGTTTACTGGAACTCTATAAAAAATCATGACTTGCCAGGCCGCTGAAAGTGTTGCAATTACAGGTATTGTATCGTTGGTGAGATGCAGAAAGGCTCACTCAAAAGCAGCTTTCCAAAAAATGAGGAAGATACTATGCAATCCATTTTTGACAATAGGAACTAGAAAAAAGAGTTCTTTAATGTTACGTAGAGCCAGTCTTAACATATGGATGCGAATCATGGACAACAGAAAAGAAAATCACTGGAGTCTGTAGAAATGTGGTTTTACGGAAGAATGTTGAGAGTATCATGGACAGCTAAGAAAAGTAATGAAGATGTTCTGAAAGAGGTCAAAGCAAAAAGATAGCTAATTTCCAATATTAGGAAGAAACAATCATCATTTTTTATCCATGAGAAGAGAAGAGCTGGAATATATTGTAACAACTGGAAAAATTGAGGACGAAGAGATAGAGGGAAGCAAAGAGAAAAAATGACAGACAGCTTAAGAGAATGGCTTTACAGAAGGTCAACAACAGAAATGATAAATAACTGTCGCGATCGAAAGTTGTGGAGAGACATGATCACCTACGCCAGCAGGCCCGGTACTTGATGATGATCTTTGGCACATGGACAATGTTGACGTCATGATCATCATCGCTGCACACGGCACGAATCCATGGATATCCCCTTTGAGAACTTCCAGAAAATCTATGGAGAATCCTGACCCACATGCACGAACTTCGTAGCACGGCCGGGGGGGGGGGGGGGGGGAATCTACGGTGTGGGAAGATTTATTCTGACCATCTTGTCAGGGCAGCGGTCATATTTATGGCCTACTCTTTTCAATTTTAACTGCCAAGAGTTCCTTAACGTGCACAAAGCGCACACGGTACCTCCTGTTTATTGCCGTTATCAGAGAGGGCTAGACATCGGATCTCACTACCCAAGAGATCAAGGGATGGTAACGTTATAAAGAAACCACGGATTGATTTGATCTATTTTTGTGACTATCACCATCGCTTCTGATGGGTTTTGAACCCATGTTCTTCCAGTCCTGAGGCTGATATCGTACCTCTAGACTATGACGTCCCCGAAATTGGAAAAAAAAAACTGTCAACAATTGAAGTTTTCATTCAGCTATAACTATATATCTCGCGATCGGTAAAGTCATTAAAGCTCATCGGATATCTCTCTGGATGAAGAAAGTCACATCTATTTCTTCTTTGTTCATTAATCTTTCATCAGTGTACAGGAGAGATATATTGCAGTCTGTTGCATTACTTTGGTTGTTACTTTAATTGTCACAGTATTTCTTGTATCCAGTCTAACTATTTTCTTCAGATACGCCCCTCGCGTATGCTGTTTGTGTAGCATTCGTTGATATCTCTGTGGTCTATATCTTGGATCCACAGTTACGCAAACCATCTCGCTTGATGAAGAAATAAACTGTCGAATTGGTAAGGCAGCTACGACCTTCGGCAAACTCACAAAAAGGGCATGGAACAACACGAAACTAACTCAAAAGACTAAACTCTTAATATATCAAACTTGTGTGCTTAGCACACTACTATATGGATCCGAAACCTGGACAACATACTCAAACCAGGAAAAAGACTAAATGTCTTCCACATGCGATGTCTCCGCAAAATAATGCACATCAAATGGCAGGACAAAATAACCAACTTAACTGTCCTGCAACGTGCTAAGACCCTAACAATCATGTCGATGCTCAGAAGTCGAAGGCTAAGATGGCTGGGGCATGTCCAACGGATGGAAGAAAAACGCATTCCTAGGCAAATACTATATGGCGAGCTAAAACACGGAAAACGACAAATCGGCAGACCTAAACTACGATATAGAGATATCTGCAAATCATCTCTGAAAGACTTCTCCATCTGAAAACGACTGGCAACATCTGGCAAGTGATCGCACATCATGGAGAGCACGTATAAGGAACGGTATAACAACATTTGAGACTGTTCTAAGACAGGACTTAGAAGAGAAGAGACTCATGAAAAAGGATGGTAAACCCTGTGGACCAGCGAGCCTGACCTGTTCATTATGTGACCGCGTGTGTTTGTCAAACATTGGTAGAATTAGCCACGAGAGAAGCTGTTCGGCAAAAACAATACCTCAAAAAAATACGCAATAGCCTCCACTAGACCGTCTGACAAGACGAAAAGGGCCATATATATTTAGTTACTTGTCTTGTCTTGCGACTAAAGCATTCATTTCTGTTTTAAAAAATCTACTTTAGGAGAATATATATTGTTATTCACCCTATTTAACTCTCATTATATGACTGACACATTTTATTTGAGTGGTATTTTATCTTACTTATTGACCTTAAATATAACATTAATTCAAGTAAACCGGCTAACAGTCAAACATACATTGCGTTTGATTGTTTCCAGACAAGCCTTTGCTGAATATCTCCGGCAGCTTCGACAAGATCTTTCTAGCCAAATTGCTTCTGCCACTTTCATTCATACATCGTGCTCGAGCGTCTGTGAAGCGGAAACGAGGTCTTCCTTGCTTATTTTGCCCCAATCAGTTCAATTTGTATCATGGTTTATTTACATTTTTTTAGGTATATGGTTATGGTAGGCCCCGGTATCACTGCAAACGAATTAAAATCCATAATTGCTCAACCGTCCGTGCCAGTGGAATCATCCTAATTACTATCTCATCTCCCAAACAAAGAAAGGTAGTTGTAGTCCTATCATTGTAGTCTCAGCATACGCCAAAAGACATAAGGCGAAACCGCGCAGAAAGTGAACACAGCCAACTGTTCCTGTCATACGATATCATCATTCATCGTGAACAATTGGAATATCGAAACACGATCAAAACGGATGAAACACACAGCTCACGGTGTGCACAGAGCACTTAACTCAGTAGCTCCTGCACCAAGCCGGACTTGGAATATGAGAAAACTGCAACAAGGAACATTTTTCAGATATAGCCTTTAACGGTTCCTGCCGCCTATCCACCATATTGACCGGAAGTTCCTTTTGGGCATATTCTTCTATCTAACATTCATTTCCTGTGAACCAGCAGCGTGTAACCATACAACTCTATATATAAGTATATATGTTATTCATTAACGTAATATATATTTATTTTCTCTTCATAGGTGCTGTCTGATTGTCTATAATTATTAACAGAGTTCACAAAACGGAAGTCATAGTCGTCATGCAAAACAAAATACATCACTCGTCGGTAGAAAACGCACTCGAAGGTTCTTTCCGAAACAGTGACGCACGAGTCAATGACGTGGACATCTCCCTGGGATGTGCTTCCTCATCGACTTTAACTGGCCCAGAACCAAGAAATGACAAACTTTTCCGACCATTCGAAACTCAGCCTTATAGTATAAGACTACATCATGACGTCATCAGGAAAATAAACAGCCCAGGAAAGAGCGTTATTCAATCAAATGAAACATCGTCATCAAAAGAATGTTCTGTTAATACAGAACTAAACATTAGCAATTCTGAAATTATTCTAGACGATAATAGAGGCACACATTCCGATAACGATGACGTTTACAAGAGATCTGCTCACGATTACCACATCCATCTGGAATCTGTTCTTGCAACATCTTCAATACCCAACAATAACAAAAACTCCGCATTGAGTACCAGAAACAAGGACAATAAAGATAAATTGATATCCCATGATATGACTACTAAACTAAGCGACTGTACCTCCGCACAGTTTGATAATTCTCGTCGTGTGATAAATAATAACAAGTTTATTTTGAACGATAATCCCACCATTAATTATGCAGTCGGTGCGGAGCTATGTCATGTAGACTGTAAATGTTGTGCTATAAGATGTCGGAAAAACCCACCAAGTGAAACAGAACACGATTGCTGGGACAAGTGCCGTGCTCAATTACTCCAATCTCGTAAATTTATCAAAAGTAGATTTATAAGAAAAACTGGAAGCTTCTGCTCAAAAATTCGAAAACTAAAATCACAACGTAGCCAATGTTGCAGTAGTAAGAACATATTATCAACTCATACAACTTCATGTCTTAAGAGAAAAGTTATTTCCACAAAAGTGGTTAAAGCTGAAAGAAAAGATATTCGCAAAACAGACGAAGAGATTTGTGAGGAACAACGTCTTACAGATGACAGAAGTAATGTGCGATTGTCAACTTTTAATTCCATGGCCAAGAATGATCCATCAGTTTCTGCAGGTACAAATGAAAGGCTGAAACTTTCTCGCACGGACACCAGTTCTAAACTAAAGGCGATGTCAATGAATGAGAGTGGACTCCCTGACTACAGTTATACAATCATAAACTCATACTTAGATAGTGTTTCTAGAGAAAGGATCACATTGCAAGAAAATAATGTTTTGACGGATAATGATACAAGTCATGTTGGCTGTAAAAATGTAGCTCGTGAGTCAGTGTCCACGATACCAAGTAGAAGTGTAGCTTATGAGTCAGTGTCCACGATACCAAGTAGAAGTGTAGCTTGTGAGTCAGTGTCCACGATACCAAGTAGAAGTGTAGCTTATGAGTCAGTGTCCACGATACCAAGTAGAAGTGTAGCTTGTGAGTCAGTGTCCACGATACCAAGTAGAAGTATAGCTTGTGAGTCAGTGTCCATGATGCCAAGTCAAAGTTATGATGCAGTTCACAAGGACAATGACGATGTTTACTTAGATGAACCTAATGAAGAAGTTATGTCTGACGATTTTGCTGACGAGTTTGGAGACGACTGTGATCCAGGTAATTCAGCAATTCAATTGTTTACTGAAACTGAGATTATTTCATGTAAATCATTATTTTGCTTTATTTACTGCAGTTTGAGATTCATTAATGCAAATATTTTATTATTTATTTTTTTTAATTGGAGATTGAGATTCATTAATGTAAATAAGCATTTAGCTTATTTACTTGAGATTAAGATTCATTATTCATGAAATTATAATTTTTTAAAAATTAACCAGAGATAAGATTAATTCAAGTATATCCCTTTCTTTTCTTTCTTCACTTCCTCTTGTAGCCTTTCGCGTGTCGAGGGAGATACAAAGTTTCGGTTCTTGTCCCATAGGCCACTTCACTCATTGATAAATGATGTTGTTTATGCGTTTCTTTGATGTTGCCTGTACAACTTACTCTGGGTCTGCCTTCTTTTTGTCCGCCCTCTCCTCATTTAATATGTGTACTGTATGGTAAGTAATTGCATGGCTTTCTTACTAGAAGGCCAAACCAGTTTATTTGTTGTTTCTGTATTAGTATTTAGTATTAGTTTAATGCATAATCTTTCTTTTATAATAGCATTTGTGATTCAGTTTGTTTTTTCTGGTCACTGCAAGTACTTTTCTCAGACACTTTATCTCTGTGGTGGCAAGCTTTCTTTCATGCTTAGTCGTAAGTGATCATTTTTGGCATTGGTAGCACAATGTTTGTAGCACAATATTAGTAGTGCAATGTTGGTAGTTCGATGTTGGTAGTTCGGTGGCTAAATTGCATAAAAGGTAAAGGGGATAATTCTCCATGTGATCAAACTAAAAATATCCAATATCCAGCTGCAATCTCCAAAGAACTGACAACTAGCGATCCTGTCCTGTCCCAAGCTATGCCGAAAGCCTTATGTCCATCCGGTATGACTCCTATGGGAAATGTAAAATACCAGAACTTAAGGAAGCCATAATAGGAATCATGCTAAAAGGCAACAAACAGACACAGAGAGAAAGCACATAGAAGAAAAACGCATAAATAACAACTACCCACAGGACTCCTGATCACACATCTGTGTATACAGATGGCTCTGCTACTAACGTCACCAGAAATGGAGGAGGAGGAGGTGTGTTCTTTGAGGCTGAATAACCAGGAAGAGATCACCAAGTCAATAGCTACTGGGAAATTCTCAAACAACTATAAAGCAGGGACTGAAGCTCTCGAAGACGCGGCAAAACTGGCTATCAATCACAACAATAACCTGCACAAGAAATTGGTGATACTGACAGATGCACTGTCAGTCCTAACAGCTCTCAAATCCACAGGAACAGTGAGCTAGATAGCTTGAGAAAAACCCTTGATCAATTGTGCAATAACTTCCAGAGAGTGGTCCATTGCACTGTAATATACAAAGA
This sequence comes from Megaustenia siamemsis, assembly GCA_032433765.1. Taxonomy (NCBI): domain Eukaryota; kingdom Metazoa; phylum Mollusca; class Gastropoda; order Stylommatophora; family Ariophantidae; genus Megaustenia; species Megaustenia siamemsis. Next base: position 45,056,160 of record JAVIAB010000088.1, read on the forward strand.
AATGAATGAGAAGACAAGCTAGAAAGGAGGGTGGGAGATTACCACAAGAGAAACATCTGGTCAGCTACGATGAAGCCAAATCCATCATCAATGGCCAGTACCTTGAAAAATGGAAACAAAAACATCAAAAGTATAACGAGAGCGATGGATACCTCAAATTATCAAGGAGAGATCAAGTCATCATATTTCCCCTACGCACTGGCCACAACAGAATGAGAAACCACATGTTCGCCAAACTCAAAATAGGAACTACCAGCCAGTGTCACTGTACCCTGGATAACATGACAGCAAAACATGTTCTACAGGATTGCCCCCAGTACACAGACCTGCGAAGGACTATGAGTTCCACACCCACCTCCCTGGAACAGAAACTATACGGGGCAGCCGAATCACTTAAACTGACAGCTGCCTTCATAAGAGAGTCCGGGGTCTTGATCAGAATGAGCCATGTTCGCAGAAGGAGAAGAAGAAACTCACACTGGGAAAACCACCCGACTGGACTACCGACGTTCGGACAACCCGTGTTCGATTCCCGCTGGGAGCAGTGTGAATTGTACTCGTGGTTGGAAAAAAAATATACCCCCACGGTCGACCCAACCCTTGGCAGAAATGGGTACAAGGATATTACCCTGGGAAGGTGAGGAATGTCGCTTCGCATCTGAGTTTCGATGCTTGAGGCTACACTATACAGAAATATCCGAACATTTCTGGATAGGCGGGCGAGCACATATGGGTGGAAACTCGCGTACTAAGACGCCGGTTCAAGTCTCGTACTTTGCCATTTACCTAATACACTGTTGAAATAATGTCTAGCTTTGTGGTGTTTATAGATTTTTGTTCTGCCCATTTTATTTCACAATCATCGGCACATGTGTAGGTGATGTGGTCAGTATTACTCTAGGCCGCACTACTTCTCCACACAAAGCTTTATGATAGACGTTATCAAAGGCTTAACCGCGAAAAAAAAATCCCAAATTTGTACACAGACTTACCTGGTTAGCAGACAACCACATTAACCACTTCGCGCCCAAAATTTAAAAAAAAAAAATTGGCTCATCGGAAAGAAAAAGCAATCAATGTTGATGATGTTCCGAGAAGACAGAAATTGGGACACATTGTCCATGTGCTAGACACAAGGAATGAGGCACTGATATAAACAGAGGAGAGTTGGAACATATTGTCCATGTGCTAGACACAAGGAATGAGGCACTGATATAAACAGAGGAGAGTTGGAACATATTGTCCATGTGCTAAACACAAGGAAAGAGACACTGATACCAACAGATGGGAAATTAGTTCACATTGCCATTGTGATAAATACAGAGAAAAAAGATACTATTCACAACATAATGGAAAGATACCGAATAGTTAGACACTTTAGTACAGTCAGCATCGAATTTAATACACAAAACAGTGAGATGGATGAGTGATTTCTTAGCACGACATTTTCAGTAATGATAGGGTTAAATTGCTAGATGTGCCGAGTTTTTGGAGAACCTCCCAGCGTCTGAAAGTATGTACGATATTTTCTTCTGTGAAATTAAGGTGACTTGGTATGATACCGACTACATTGTCAAAGAACGTGCAGGTGGATATTGATGAATGTGGAAATTCGCTTAATGTTCCCCTATATCTTCAGGCGTGAAGGGAACATTTATTCTTCACTTCATGCGGCATGTAAGTTGTGGGAAGCTATGATCAATCAAGTCAGCAAACGTGATTGTAGTTGTAGAAGATCACCCATGTCATTTAACATGATTGTAGAAGTAGAAGATCACCCATGTCAATTAACGTGATTCTAGAAGTAGAAGATCACTCAGTTCAATTAACGTGATTGTAGAAGTAGAAGATCACTCAGTTCAATTAACGTGATTGTAGAAGTAGAAGATCAGAGATGTCAACTAACGTGATTTGTAGTTATAGAAGATCACCCAAGTCAAATAACTTGATTGTGGAAATATGAGTAGTAGAAGAAGAAAGCTGTGGTCTTTGTTTTTCTTCCCGGGTGAAAAGGTTCCAGTACATTTAACAAAAGGTTCCAGTACATACATTAAAGGTCCCAGTACAAACACTAAAGATTCCAGTACATACACAAATGGTCCCAATATATACCACAAAAGGTTCCAGTACATATATAAAAGATTCCAGTACTTACCACAAAAGGTTGCAGTACATACCACAAAAGGTTGCAGTACATACCACAAAAGGTTCCAGTACACACACAAAAGGTCCCAATATATACCACAAAAGGTTCCAGTACATATATAAAAGATTCAAGCACAGACACAAAAGGTTCAAGTACTTACCACAAAAGGTTGCAGTACATACCACAAAAGGTCCCAGTACATACCACAAAAGGTTCCAGTACATACATAAAAGGTTCCGGTACATACCACAAAAGGTTCCGGTACATACCACGAAAGGTTCCAGTACATACACAAAAGGTTCCGGTACATACCACAAAAGGTTCCGGTATATACCACCAAAGGTTCCTGTACATACACAAAAGGTTCCGGTACATACCACAAAAGGTTCCGGTATATACCACAAAAGGCTCCTGTACATACATAAAAGGTTCCGGTACATACCACAAAAGGTTCCAGTACATACACAAAAGGTTCCGGTACATACCACAAAAGGTTCTAGTACATACACAAATGGTTCCGGTACATACCACAAAAGGTTCCAGTACATACACAAAAGGTTCCGGTACATACCACAAAAGGTTCCGGTATATACCACAAAAGTTTCCGGCACAAAAGGTGAAGGTACATACACAAAAGGTTCTAGTAGATACACAAAAGGTTCCAGTACATACCACGAAAGGTTCCAGTACATACCACAAAAGTTTCCGGTACATACCACAAAAGGTTCTGATACTAGTCACATAAAGTTATTCCCCATGAAAGGTTCTGGTACTAGTCACATAAAGTTATTCCCCATGAAAGGTTCTGGTACTAGTCACATAAAGTTATTCCCCATGAAAGTTTCTGGTACTAGTCACATAAAGTTATTCCCCATGAAAGATTCTGGTACTAGTCATAAAAATTATTCTCTATGAAATGTTATGGTGCTAGTCACAAAAGTTATTCCCCATGGAAGGTTCTGGTACTAGTCACAAAAGTTATTCCCCATGAAAGGTTCTGGTACTAGTCACAAAAGTTATTCTCCATGAAAGGTTCTGGTACTAGTCACAAAAGTTATTCCCCATGAAAGGTTCTGGTACTAGTCACAAAAGTTATTCCCCATGAAAGGTTCTGGTACTAGTCACAAAAGTTATTCCCCATTAAAGGTTCTGGTACTAGTCACAAAAGTTATTCCCCATGAAAATTTCTGGTACTAGTTACACAAGTTATTCCCCATGAAAGGTTCTGATACTAGTCACAAAATTTATTCCCCATGAAAGGTTCTGGTACTAGTCACAAAAGTTATTCCCCATGAAAGGTTCTGGTACTAGTCATAAAAGTTATTCCCCATGAAAGGTTCGAGCACTCGCTCCTAAAGCTTCCGGTACACATCACAAAAGGCATTCACTATGAAAGGTATGGCACTCATTCCAAAAGACTTCGGTCCTTACCACAGTAGTTTCTGGTATTCACTATACAATGATCCAGTACTTGCCATAAATAAAGATGTCACTACTGACCACAAATTTATATGCCTCGGACGACATTAACATAGTTCTTGCCCCCACCCCTTTTTTTTTTTTTAAAAAGGGCGGCTATATATGGCGTTTTTCTTCTCGTCAGACGTTTAGTGACGGCTATTGTGTTTTATGTTGTTGAGGTTTTTGTTCTTATCGAACAGCTTCTCTCATGGCTGATTCTACGAATGTTTGACAAACACACACGGCCACAGAATAAACAAGTCATGCCCACTGATCCACAGGGTTTTCCATATATATTTTCAGGAGCCTTTTCTCTTCTGTTTTTTATCATAGCACAGCCTTAACAAGGGAGGATGAATCAAATCAAAAGGTGTATTGTTGGGAAAGTAAAGTAAAGAGTCTCTTCGCGCCAAGTGGCGGATAGGGAATATGGTGTTAGTGAATATAATTCTTACAGACCATGGGCACTTGATTTTTGGGGTATTGTGGTCAGCATTACGCCCGTGCTGTTTTACTTTCCCAGAAAATACCCGGTACCCATTAAAGGCTGGGTGAACCAGGAAGCCGTCAATCAGGGTCGAACCCAACCTCTTGTCCTTTGTAGTCCAGTTCACTAACCTCTGAGCTGCTGCGTATCGGCACCCAAAAATGAACTGATCGTAACACATTATTAAGCAAAACAAATATAGATATAAAGGGTGCTCTTAAACATAATTTATCAGTATATTTGTGTTGTCTACAGGAGGCAAGAAACAGCGAAGGAACAGGACAACATTTAGTCCCGAACAGTTGATGGAGCTGGAGAATATGTTTGTCATGAACATGTATCCAGATTGTTCCATGAGAGAGGAGATCGCCAAGAGGATAGGACTATTGGAGGCCAGGGTTCAGGTAGGATAGATGGATACATCACATTAACCATCACATTAACCATCACATTAACCATTACATTAACCATCATATTAACCATCCTATTAACCATCACATTAACCATCCTATTAACCATCACATTTACCATCACATTTACCATCACATTAACCATCACATTAACAATCACACTAACCATCATATTAACCATCACATTAACCATCACATTAACCATCAACAACATCTATCGTCAACGTACTTATCGTCATAAAACTCGTTAACATCGCTGCTGATGTTATGTTCATCACAATTTGCATCTTGATAACCGTTATTATTGTCTTACTGCAGTAGGCGCTAATTCGCAGTATCTTTCATTCACAGTAACATGAAAACGATCCTTATCGTCACAATAACCACCACTACTATAACCATCACAACAACCATCACTTCTATAACCATCACCACAACCACACTACTATAACCATCACAACAACCACCACTACTATAACCATCACAACAACCACCACTACTATAACCATCACCACAACCACACTTCTATAACCATCACAACAACCACCACTACTATAACCATCACCACAACCACACTTCTATAACCATCACAACAACCACCACTACTATAACCATCACAACAACCACACTTCTATAACCATCACAACAACCACCACTACTATAACCATCACAACAACCACCACTACTATAACCATCACAACAACCACCACTACTATAACCATCACAACAACCACACTTCTATAACCATCACAACCACCACTACTATAACCATCACCACAACCACACTTCTATAACCATCACAACAACCAATACTACTATAACCATCACCACAACCACACTACTATAACCATCACAACAACCACCACTACTATAACCATCACAACAACCATCACTTCTATAACCATCACAACAACCACCACTACTATAACCATCACAACAACAACGACTACTATAACCATCACAATAACCACGACTACTATAACCGTCACAACAACCATCACTTCTATAACTATCACCACAACCACACTACTATAACCATCACAATAACCATCACTTCTATAACCATCACCACAACCACACTACTATAACCATCACAACAACCATCACTTCTATAACCATCACCACAACCACACTACTATAACCATCACAACAACCATCACTTCTATAACCATCACCACAACCACACTACTATAACCATCACAACAACCACCACTACTATAACCATCACAACAACCATCACTTCTATAACCATCACCACAACCACACTACTATAACCATCACAACAAATTTGCTCAAAGAGTTGTAAGACAAAAGATGATTGTTTGTCTCTCCAAAGTCGAGTTTTATCAGGAAAAAAATACACGAAGTTGAATTGATGAAATCAGAATCTGTTGGTTATAACCACAAGTTTTGATGGAAAATAACAACAGGAAACATAATGTGAAGCATATTAAGAACTAAAATTATATCCAATTATGTTGTTATTAATTGATTCACCTCCCCTGCTTTAATGTGTGCTGTATTCTTAATGTGCTTTTCACCATTGACTGAAGACATTGTTGTCTACATTTGATTGCTCGTCTACGGTCAATTTTTCTAGTGTCCCTGCGTCAAGTTGACTTGAACTTCCGTCTATGGATGTTGCTTTCCAGTGAACCATCTCGCTATGTTTTTTTTCGCGATAGTTTTGGAGAGCATCTGGCAGAATGAATAATTTGTGCTCAATATCTGAAAACTTGAACTCAGCTTGTCAAATCATCTGACAGCTATCACTACTATAGTCCAACAAGGAAATAACTCTAGAGGTAAAAGGGACACTACAATACAACCTTCATCTCAACGTTGTGCTACTAATGCCAGACCTGGACCCTAGATGCAAGAACAATAAGAAAAATAACCTCTACTGAGATGAAATGTGTTAGATGAATGGCAGGAAACAGTCTGAGAGATAAGATCAGAAATGAAGAAGTGAGAAGAAAGCTAGGAATAACCCCGCCATAGAATACATAAAGAAACAACAAATAAAATGGTTTGACCACGTGACAAAGCAGAGTGATCAAAACACAACGAGCCTTCAATAACCGTTGCGAGAACACCAGACCCGAGGAAAGATCGTGAAAAATATGGATTAGCGGAATATTAGAAACACTAGGAAACAGTAGCAGAGGCGAACAGAAGAGCAAAAGACGCAAATGATATCTCCAAGATCGTTGCACTCTATAGCAGTGAACATCGCAGTCTTACCCTCAGAACTACGTGTTACCGTTCATCATCATCATCATCAAGTACCGGGCCTGCTGGCGTAGGTGATCATATATCTCCACAATTTTCGATCTCGACAGTTATTTATCATTTCTGTTGTTGACCTTCTGCCAAGCCATTCTCTTAAGCTGTCTGTTATTTTTTCTCTTTGCTTTCCTCTATCTCGTCGACCTTCAATTTTCCCAGTTGTTACAATATATTCCAGTTGTTCTCTTCTCATTACATGGCCAAAAAATATTGATTGTTTTTTTCCTAATATTGGAAATTAGCTATCTTTTTGCTTTGACCTCTTTCAGAACGTTTTCATTACTCTTCTTAGCTGTCCATAGTATTTTCAACATTCTTCTGTAAAACCATATTTCTACAGACTCCGGGGATTTTCTTGTTTGTTGTCCTATTGTCCATGATTCACATCCATATGTTAAGACTGACTCTACATAACATTTAAGAACTCTTTTTCTTGTTTCGATTGTCAGTAATGGATTGCATAGTATCTTCCTCATTTTATGGAAAGTTGTTACCGTTAGCAAATGAAATTGTCCAAGTGGCTCCGTGGGTGGTGAATGATTACTTGCAACTTAGTTGGAGACGTCTCCGGTCCATCTTGTGGTTAAATCCCGCCAATTTCTGGGGTTTTCCCGATGATGTTATTGAACCTCGAACAGTCGATGTATACAAATATGAGATGAAGCGTGAACCAGTTACAAGGTAACAATCGAATATAAAATTATGTGTCTTCTCTTGAGAGAGGAATGCCGGTCACGAGGTACGCGTCGTTTGTTCAACAGGAAACAGCGACATCTGGCAATGTAGTTGCGTTGGATTTCAAGATTACGTTGGGATTAAAAGTTAGAATTAGAGGATTGCACCGCGGGAGCTCACATGACAAACGCCAGCGTTTCACCTTTATGTCCAATCCTATTTCCTGCTAGACTTGACCCATTGCTGACTAGATTTGACTAATTTCTCGCCTTTATAACATCCTTATCACGAAATAAACTATAAATAGCAGTTTCTTTATCCTTTTTTTATGAAAAAGGATAGAAAATTGTCATGTTTTCGGTAATATAAATACGTGTTCTCTCGCCATTGCCTCGAAATTCGAGCTCTGTGGTGAGATCTTCCAGTGTTATTAAAAAACATCCTGTAGTTTACTGCAATCGACTTCGTTCTCATTTGTTCGAGAATGTTTCCCTAGCATTTTTATTTCCTGACATTAACTACTTAATAGTTAGTTATTTTGCTTGCTAGCTAGTTAATTAGTTAGTTAGCTAGATAGTTAGTTCGTTAGCTATTTAGTTAGCTAGCTAGCTAGTTAGTTAGCTAGTTAGTTAGTTACTTATCTAGTTAGTTAGCTGGATAGTTAGTTCTTTAGCTATTTAGTTAGTTAGCTAGTTAGTTAATTAGCTAGTTAGTTAGTTATTTAGCTAGCTAGTTAGTTAGTTTGTTAGTTAGTTATTTAGCTAGTTAGTTACTTAGCTAGTTAGTTAGTTAGTTAGCTAGTTAGTTAGTTACTTACTTGCTTAGTTAGTAAGTAAGTTAGTTAGTTAGTTAGTTATGTAGCTAGTTAGCTAGTTATTTAGCTAGCTAGTTAGTTAGTTAGTTAGTTAGCTAGTTAGTTAGTTGGTTAGTTAGTTAGTTAGTTAGTTAGTTAGTTAGTTAGTTAGTTAGTTAGTTAGTTAGTTAGTTAGTTAGTTAGCTAGCTAGCTAGCTAGTTAGTTAGTTAGTTAGTTAGTTAGTTAGTTAGTTAGTTAGTTAGTTAGTTAGTTAATTAGTTAGTTAGTTGGTTAGTTAGTTAGTTAGTTAGTTAGTTAGTTAGTTAGTTAGTTAGTTAGTCAGTTAGTTAGTTAGTTAGTTAGTTAGTTAGTTAGTTAGTTAGTTAGTTAGTTAGTTAGTTAGTTAGTTAGTTAGTTAGTTAGTTAGTTAGTTAGTTCCTCTCAGGCCGACAACAGGACATAAAGCATAACTCTCCATACCAGACGATTTACTGTTAGGTCTTGTAGATTTGTTTTCTTCTTAAGCCCACAGCTCAGCCCTTTCTATTAAGTGTCCGTCGTTAACATTCATCTCATCAAATTTAAACTCAAAAGTTTCATGATTTTTTATGTTCAATTTTAGACACCTGCCACACGAAATAAAAGGATGTTTTAGTTTTTACAATGAGATCTCAACACTCATTGAGAGCGTGTATTTAACCACTTTTTTGAACAGTTAACAAATAACAAGTACCATGTTTAAGAAAATCAATGAAATGCATAATTGGAAACAGGCAGCCTATATTATTTCTTTGCAACAACTCTAGAGATAGTATACTGTTTCTCTAACTAGCGTGTTGTCTCCTGATAGTGGAAGTTGGACCACTTCTAGTCCAGGGTTCTATGAAAAAGTGGAGTTTAGTAGGAGGAGACGCAACTCATCTGCCGGCGGCAGAGCGCCGATCCAAAGAAAGATACATCTGACGATAAGGGGTAGTATTATTGTCAGTAAAATATAGATATTTAATAATGTAAATAACTTTAGGAAAATTAAATTAGTTACATCGTCCTATCCCATTAGAGTTATATATCATCAAATAGTGTGCAAACTGGCGTAAGAAATCTAGATTCTAAAAAAAAAAACCATTTTTTTAAACGGTTTGTTAAAATTATTATTTCATAGCAGACTTTCTTCCATCCAGAATTTTCTAAACATGACTTCCATCATTCCTCACTGTTTTCCCCTATCTCCTCTTCCCGCAATCTATCCAGCTGTCACGTATGCTAATTCCAGCAAATCCCCTCTCGTTACATAATTAAAATATGATTATTTTCCGTCTGACATTAGTCATGAGCTCTCAGTTTCGCTTTCGCCTCTTTTCTTTAGAACATCCTCGTTACTGTTTTTAATCTGCTCGTGACAATCGCTCACATTTCTGTAGCCTCCATTGCTTTCCTTGGCTTGTCTGTTGTCCCACTTCATCATCATCATCATTGTGTGCCTTCACCGCAACGAAGGTTGGCTACCACGGATCGCCATTCTACTCTGTTTCTTGCTTTGATGGTGCAGGCTGTCATAGATTGACTTGTCCATCTTTTGATGTTACTCGTCCATGTTAGTCTTGGTCTGCCTATGCCTCTTTTACCTTGTATTTTTCCTTCCAATATTACTTTTAGAAGGCTGTTGTGTCTTTTAACATGCCCCAAAATGTCATTTGTTTTGTCTTAATTGTATTTAGTAGCCTATCAAGAAACACACTCTCTGCAAACTTGAAGATACAAGACCATACACTCCCTATTGACCAAATCCCAACATATCACCATGAATCGCAGAATGACTTGGAAAAATCAGATAGACATAGCAAGGAAAAATGCCAGAAAACGAACAAATATTATGAAGAAATTAGCAGGAACGGACTGGGGGGGGGGGGGGGGGGGAGACAGCAATATTTTGAAAAGACTATACGTAGGAAGAGTCAGACCAGTTCTAGAGTATGGAGTCACAGCCTCGACTATGGCTTCCAAATCACACCTTAGCAAAATTAACAGAACACATAATCAAGCTGCCCGTAGCATCACTGGTGCTATGAAATCTACACCTATCAAGACTCTACAAACAGTAATATGTTTACAACCCTTAGATGACAGATGGGCCACTAAAGTATTGCAACAAGCGGAGAAATATAGAAGGCTCCTTAGCCACCATATGCACCAAAGAATAACTGGTTCCGGAATTGTACGACTAAAGAGGAGCAACTTCGCGACAATCGCCAATGAACTAACTACTGGAGACCCAGTATTTTCCCAAACAATATCGAAACCCTTGGGCCCATCTGATATGTCTCCTCATGGAAAGCATAAAATACCAGAACTTAAGGAAAATATAACAGGAATCATGAAAAAAGGCACCCAATCAGACACAGAAAGACAACACGTAGCAGAAAAACACATACACGATACCTACCCACAGGACTCTTGGTCCAACATATACACAGATGGCTCTGCTACAAATGCCACCAGAAATCGAGGGGGAGGCGTGTTATTGACGCTGAATAATCAGGACTCACATCACCAAGTCAATAGCTACTGGAACATTTTAAAACAACTTTATAGCAGAAACTGAGGCCATCAGAGATGCTGCAACACTGGTTACTCAACACAAAAATAACATTCACAATAAATTGGTGATTCTGACTGATGCACTGTCATTATTATAAGCTCTAAAAAGCCCCAAGGACAATGAAGTAGATAACTTGAGAACAACCCTGGACCAACTATGCAATAACTTCCAGAGAGTAGTAATTCAGTGGACACCATCCCACTATAATATATACGGGCACGAACGCGCAGACTAATTAGCTAAAGAGGGAGGGAGATTACCACAAGAGAACCATCCGCTCTGTTATGATGAAGCCAAATCCATCCTCAAGGGCCAGTTCCATGAAAATGGAAACGAGAACACCCAAAGCATAACGAGAGTGACGGATACCACCAACTATCAAGGAGGGATCAAGTCATCATACTTCACCTATGCAATGGCCACAATAGGATGAGAAATCACATGTTCACCAAATTCAAAATAGGTACAACCAGTCTATACCACTGTACACTGGACAATATGACTACAAAACATGTTCTACAGGATTGCCCCCAGTACACAGACCTGAGAAGAGTAATGTGGTCCACGCCCACCTCCCTGGAAGAGAAACTATATGGGGCAATCGATTCGGTTAAACAGACAGCTGCCTTCATGAGAGAGTCTGGAATCCTACTCTGAGTCTTGATCGCAGAGAGATCGGAGTGGAGCGCGGCTAGGACGGTGCGTGTGACCTGATTCCTAAATGTGTGTCATGCAGGTAGCCTAATACTCATGTGGCTCATACAACTTCAGGACTGCCTTATAGTCAACACAAACATATTACATTTAATCATATAAAAAAGTAAAAAGTAAAGAGCCCCCGTCACGCCAAGTGGCGTATAGGGAATATGGTGTTAGTGACCATAAATTTTACAGACCTTCAGCACATGATTTTTTGGGGTAATGTGATCGGTATTACCCCGTGCCGCTTTACTTTCCCAGAAAAAAACCCGGTACCTATTTAAGGCTGGGTGAACCCGGAAGCCGTCGGTTGGGATCGAACCCTACCCCTTGTCCATTGTTGTCCAGTTCACTAACCACTGAGCTATCGCGGCTCCCAACGTAACTATTGACGGCAGATAACTAAGACAAGTAGAAGAATTTCAATACTTTGAAAGTCTAATGACGAATGACAATTCATAAACATCAGAAATAGACTCAAGATGCATCAGAGCTTGTCAAATGTCATCTTGGTAGCGGTTATTTTTCTGATTGTTCTTGCATCTAGCAAGGTAGCACAACGATGGGATGGAGATTGTATTGTTGAGTGTCTGTTTTGCCGTTTTAATATTTCCTTGTTCGACAGCAGTGGTGATAGCTGTCCAATGATTTGACAAGCTTTGTTGCATCTTGAGTCTGTTTCTGCTACTTATGAATTGTCGTTTGTCACTAGACTTCCTAGATAGTTCAATTCCTCCACCTATTTTAATTATGTGCCGTCTATGTATATTTTGTATGAACATGCTTTTTGTAATTTTCTTAATGCTAGTTTTAATATTTTGATTTGAATAATTGATTACTCTTGCTATTACCGATATAACAGAAAGCAACGTTGCCCCTTGTTTGTACTAGTTCGTCTTCAAATATTTTACAAAGTCATCCATCGTGTAATTAATGTTCTGGCTGACTTCTTGACCTCAAGGTAGTTTAGATGGTACATTTACTCTGTAAATAGATAGCTACAGTAGTTGGAAACAAATAAAACCAGGGAGAGCACTGATACCTTATCATATAAAAACTGCGATTATTCCAGTTTCTCTCAAATATTATCTCCCCTCTTGTAGTTAAGTTCTCACCTGTCAATTTTTATTCCCTGTCCAACGAGTCTTGGGTTATCATTCGCACGTTTAGACAAGAATAAAAGACAGTTACTGATAAACCCTTATTATTTGCTGAGACTTGTCAAATCCACGGTGTTATTTCCCCTACTCCTCCCACCCACGCTTTGACGGATTAAGAAGAGTGTGGCCCTCGGCACAGCTCAAGTGATGGTCAGAACGAGCTCAGAAACAATCCTCTGTGGAGAAGAAAGCGATTTGGGGGAATTCCTGTTGACTGTCTCGTTAATTCTGGTCTTTGGTCTGTAAGGGAGGCTACCTAGAGGTCCAAGGCTGAGTGTAACAGATACGGTGAGAATAAACGAATTGTAAATTGAAACTTTAAGAGAGAGAGAGAGACAGATAGAAAAAAATATACTATAGTCCGTTCAGAAATTCATAACCACACTTGAATTAGCTTTACGTGATAACCGTTTGTTATTTTGCTTTCAACTTTTGCATGTAATCTTATAATATTGATGTCGTTATAGAAATATTTTTTGCTCTGAGAAATTTGATCTAGTTTAAAAGTTTTCTTCATTAGGCTATATTAAATTCACCCTGTTCGAATTTGACACCATTTTAGGATATATACATTAATTTGGTGCGGTCGTTCACGTAAAATAGTTTGGCTATTGCAGAAACACTAATTTCAGGAAAATCCCGTGCACAAAACTGAATTGTTATTGAACGACATGACGCACCACGGCCTGGGCATTAATTACCGAAGGGAAGGCGTATCTTTATTAATTTTGTGAAGACTCAGTAGACAATTTGTTGACTTTAAATACCAACATTTGTATCTAAATTACAATGAGTTTGAAATGCAAATTTATAACTATGCAAAAGGTTACTGTTTTACTATATCAGCACTTCCTTAGGGAATTCAAGATGGGACAAAGTGCCTACTGCATCAAATACAAAAGAGCAAATTAGGACATGGCTTGCGAATGAAAATGTCAAATTTGACGACACATATTTAAAACCCGAATTGTTACAACTTGTGAAGAATACGAATAAGAAAAAGGTGTACCATGTTGACAAAATCATTGAGAAATACGGCCACACGTGAAGTGAAGGAAATGCGCGAAAATGATTATGATATTGTTTATTTAGATGAAACTTGGATCAACGCTCATCATACAAATGAAAAGGAATGGCAGTTAGCAGATGGAAGTATTAAAAGATCAGTACCAAGCAGTAAAGGGCAACGTTTGATAGTTGCACATGCAGGTAGCAGACATAATGGGTTGTTGCAGAATGCTCATCTCGTTTTCATTTCAAAATCCATAGACAATAGAGACTACCACTCCGAAATGAATGGGCACATATTTAAAGACTGGATCGAGAAAAGTATCCTTCCAATATTAGATCGACCTTCTTGTCTGATAATGGACAATGCTTCATACCATAACATAGTTAACGTAGAAGATAGAATCCCAACATCATCAAGTACAAAAGATGCAATCAAAACGTGGCTCATAAAAGAACACATACAAGTTAACGACAGCTACTTGAAACCCGAATTGCTTAGCCTTGTAAAACAGACACAACGTACAAAGATATTTAAAATAGACAAGTTAATTCAAGAACATGGCCATAGATGTTTGAGACTACCTCCATATCATGCACACTTAAATCCTATAGAACTAGTTTGGGCAAAAGTTAAAGGACACGTAGCATATACAAATAAAACTTTCAAATTATGCGATGTTGAGACACTTACAAAATCAGGCTCTATCAAATATAAATAAAGACTACTGGGTAAAATGTGAGGATCATGTGTTACGACAAGAAGAGGAATATTGGAAAAAGGATGGTTTGTTGTTTGTTCAGCCGAAAGCAGTAATCGACCTATTTGACTCGTCTGATTCTGAATGATCATTACTCTGATTAAGTCTACAGATAAATAGTTTGATTTGCAAAATTTCCTAGTTGATTTGTTAAACAGTTTATTGTTCAAGACCACCCAAGCAATCAAAAATATGTTATAAGCAAACCAACAACCATTACTTTGAATGGAAGCCTGCTTGAGTCAGTACAGAAGTTCAGCTATCTTGGATCCACTATTACAGCCACACTTTCCTTAGATGAGGAACTAAATGTACGTATTTGAAAGGCAGCGACAACATTTGGGAAACTCACACCAAGAGCATGGAACTATATCAAATTGACTCTACGAACAAAAGTTCTATATATAATTTAAAATTTGTATACTTGCCACCCAGTAAAATTTTATGGACACGCCTATGGGTCATCGTTGCACTAGATTACTGTAAAACATTTTGATTAGGGTCAAAATAATAGTTACATGGGCAAAGATCAAAGGAATTCGCCGCTTTAAGAAAACCGTTATAGCTAGACATCGAGTAACACATATGTTCTCGTGACATGGACATTTTAACACCGTATGCCAAAAATCATGTGAAATCATCAAGAACTTTTTGAATTATAAATCATAACATCTCGGCAAACGATTCTGAACGGACTATAGTTTACATGGCTTTGTCGAACGCTTAGGAACACTGTCACTCAACTAACTAGAGTGACAAATTAGTTACCTGAGTGCCAGTGTTCCAAAGCGTTCGGCTTCTCGTGTGGCAAGGCGCAGTGCCATGGAGTATGGGTTCGATCCTGCTTCGGACCATATATTGTTCTTTGTTTTTTTTCTGTTGTTTATTTGTCATTTTTTTCTGTGTGCTGTAGTACATACCTCTTCCTCCTATGATTCCATATACATAAAAAGGTTTGTTTCACCTGGTGCTGGCCTATAAAAAGAGGTTCGTTATATCTGACTCTGGTCTATGTACAGTGATATGTTATACCTGGCTCTGGTCTATATAAAGTGGTATTTTATACCTGGCTCTGGTCTATATAAAGTGGTATTTTATACCTGGCTCTGGTCTATATAAAGTGGTATTTTATACCTGGCTCTGGTCTATATAAAGAACGTTTGTTATATCTGTCCGGATCAATATAAAGCTTGAAACACACTTCGTGCACAGCTGTACTGCTGATCCAAGACACGACAAGCCTGTTTAGGAAATGGGCGTTTCGAATATCCAGAAGGATATCATTATTGGTTTATTGATCTTGTACACATTAGACCTAGTTTACTTATAGTTTTATTATTGTTCAAAACACAACGTAATGAGCTTTCATTAAACGCTTTGAGAACACAACACCAAAATAAAAAGGTGTATTGATGGGATATATCAAACACAAAGACACATAGCATATTATGAGAACAATAGTAGACAAAAAAGGAGTTGAAGTCAACGGTCACAAGATAAATAATTTGCGATATGCGGATGACACAGCCTTAATAGCAGAGACAGAGAATGAACTACAAGAAATGATATAAATGATAGTAAAATAAATCAACAAAAAAGTTCTCGGACTCAATAGTAAGTAAAAAGAAGTAATGGTCATATCAAAGAAACAATCATTACCATCATGCACCATAAAAATACAGAGGACAAATCTGAAACAAGTGCAACTCGTCAAATACTTGGGCACAATAATAACATCAGATGGAAGATGCACCACGGAAATAAAAAGCAGAACAGCTCAGGTCAAAAAAGGTTTTCAGAAAATGAAAAATATCTTATGCAACAAATCTATGTCAATAGAAATGAGAAAGAGAGTTCATCGATGCTATATAGAACCAATTCTGACCTATGGAAGCGAATCATGGACAGTAGACAGGCTCTTGAAAAATCACTTAGAGGCCACAGTGAAGGGATTTCACAAAAGAATGTTGAAAGTTCCCTGGACAGCAAAAAAGACCAAGGTGGACATTCTCAGAAAGAAGAGGCCAACACAAAAAAGGGAGCTCACAAGAAACATCAGAAAGAAACAATCAACATTTTCCGGGCACATCATGAGAAGATGAAAGTTAGAATACTTTATTACAACTGGCAAAACAGGGAAAGAGATTTCGCGGGCGATAAAGATAGAAGATACTAGACAGCTTGGTGTCATGGCATGGAAAACAGTCAACAACAGAATTGATACGATTCACTATGGATAGAAGATTGTGGAAGGACATGATCACCTACGCCAACCTTATTGCACATGATGATGATGAAGACATATAACAGTGTACGAGATCAAGAGAAGATGGTGAGACCGCAGTCTATATCTGCCCTTGACGCTGAACTTCGGATGAGGAAGACAAGAAGAAGCAAAAAATATGTTTATTTGGAGTTATCTGGCACCGTTAAAACGTTACGTCTGTAACTGTCAACACATACACAACTACAGCCGTTACAAGTATTTGAAAACAATTTCAAGTGTACCCAGAACATACTTGTTTTATGAGATTATGGAGTTGTGGTCAACTTTTATTATTACAAAAAATAAAACCAGCCATTATATTATAGTATTATTCCTCTATTATCGTGGCTTAGCTACTACCAAGCATTTAATTGTCCAGAAGTAGACATGGTAGAAGGGAGTGCTAATCTTGTAAAGAACAGTGAAAAGAGGTATGTTTGCTATGTACCCTGCAGGTAGGATAGTCACGTTCCAAACATTATGACGACTGATCGATTGTAGAGAATAAACATGTGTATATTGCAGACTTCAAAATATCTTCATTTTTTTTACACAGAAAACAAGCAAATTATTTTTCTGCCCTACACAAATAGTCTTCTTCTCTCTCTCCACCCTCTACCTCATTCCAAGTCCCTCCTTCCCCTCCCTAAACCAAAGTATTAGTGGTTCAAACAATATTTGAGTAACTCTCCCAATCCCATGATCTCAACACAAAATCTCCGTGATTGTGAAACCGCCTAACCCACTCTAAACACGACCCCCTGCCGATCTCTATATCTTAGACGCCCCCCGTTTTGCCGGACCAGAAACTGATTTGCCTAATTATCCCAGCTAATTTTGACTGGAAATCCCCGATTTTGTCCAGCGCAGGTGTTTGTCGCTAGTGACCCACACGAGTGGGTCTCAACTTGTTGGTTACTTTGTACTGCCAAAAGGAGGCTGTTTATAGGGGCACGTTATGTTCTAGACACTTTCAGCGAATTAAATAGAGATAATTGTCAAATAATAATGATGACTGTTGATGGAAATTAGAGGACCAAATGCATGAATGAAAAAAATGGAAGTAAAAATATAAAATCACAAAGTATAATTACTGCTCATAATAATCATTTTTCATCATCATTATTGAGTGCCGTCGTCTCCGCATCGAAGGATGGCTACCATGGAGCGACATTCCGCTCCGTCTCTTGCTTTGATAGTTCAGTTTGTCATTTGCTGACATTTCTGTCTTTTGATGTTACTCATCCATGTTAGTCTGGTCTGCTTCTGCCTATTTTACCTTGCATTTTCCCTTCCAAGATTACTTTTAGTAGGTTGATGTGCCTGTTCATCAATGCCCCAAAATCGTATATGTCTTTTTTTAATTGTGTTTAGTTATTCGCTTTTCGTTTTTATTTTTCTTAAGACTTCATAATTTGTTTTCTTTTCTTACCATCCAAATCTTCCTATTCTTCTATAAATCCACATTTCAACGGCTTCAATTTTCTGCTCTGTTTTCTTGTTTAATATCCCTGTTTCTTGATCATACAGGAATGTTGAGCAGATATAACATTGTGCTATTCTTAGTTTTAGCCCTGGTGTTATTTTTGTCGATGTTAGTATATTTTCCATGGCATTAAAATTACTTGTTGCCATTCTATTCTTTTGTTTATTTCAGTTGTACATTTTCCATCACTGGTTATAGTATGTCCAAGGTAGTTGTAGCTCTGAACTGTCTCCAGGACTATTCCTTCAACTTTGATATTCACTTGTATGTTTTGAGTATTATTTTTGTTCATGATCATAGTTTTAGTCTTTTTGATATTCATTTCTAATTCATATTATTTGGTTGTCGTGTTTATTTCACTAAGTAACTGTTGTAGATCTTTGGGATTTTTTGCTAGTAATACAGTATCACCTGCGTATCTTAGGTTATTAATTATCTTTCCATTAATGTTTAGGCCTGGCATCTCTGAAATATTTTTAAAGATTAGCTCAGTGTATAGATTGAACAAGCTTGGTGATATGATACATTCCTGTCTTACTCCTCTCATTATACATGTATCAATAGGTGTAGAGTTCTCTTTGTCACATGTTATAATTATTGTTTGATCTCCCAGTATAAATTACATATTAGTCGCACGCCTGTTCCATCTATATATATATATATTAATTTATTCAGTTATCTTTATGTGTATGTTATTAATATTAGAGAGCCTGTTAACGTTGTAGTTAGTGCACTCTGCCGATTAGCTGAGGTTCAAATTCTGGTTCAGGCAAAACTGTTTTTTCTATCTAAAGTGTCTCGTAGTCCACAAAGTCTCTTGGCTCCAGAGATATTTTCTTGGAAGGGAAGTTGTCGCTGAGACAACTTATCCCATCACCTCATGTAGCTACGTCGTAATGAGTACAATGAAGATATTAACACTTCATTACCCAATGACAGTTGCTATGGGATTACCTTTATTTATTTTAATTAGTATGTTACTAATATAACATTGTAATCTCTCTCTCTCTCTCTCTCTCTCTCTCTCTCTCTCTCTCTGCGATCAGGACTCAATCAGAGTAGGACTCCAGACTCTCACACGAAGACAGCTGTATGTTTAAGCCTGTTAGATCCACTCCACTTGAATACCTGTTAAAACGTTGCACTGTGTTCTGCGCCAGTAGCCCGGTGCATCCGATTTCAGCCAGCATTTTGTTCAGGTTTGCTTTCCTTAGCCTTTGATTATCCCCAATCTTCCTGCAAAGGCAGCAGATGATCTTTTCTGTAGGGGGATTCTGCCCTTAGATGGTCGGCCTTCCCAGGTTTACGAGCACCATCTGCCCGAGTCACTAGAGGTGACTAACACAGACATGCGACTTGTAATATGAGGAAACTGCAACAAGGAACACCCTTCATGCATAACCCTCAATGTAATCTGATATGAACATTCCATAGTAAGTATACAGGTGACGTCACGCGTAGACGTAGAGTTTCAATGAATGAAACAATATATTAAACAACCCAACCTGGTCAATGTAATTTTTAAAAATGCGTTCTTCATCGTTATGTGTAGATTCTGCAGCAGATACTGATATATGGCAGTGAATCATGGAAAATCGAACAAAAGACGTGAAGTACTTGTGAAGGAACACAATTATTTTGGGTTTCTGCTTCCTCATTTGTAATTTGCCCCTCCACCTACCCAACCCCGAAGACTGCTCCTAATCGTCGAACACAGAGAAAGAAAAATAAATGAGTGCAGGCGAGTTGTTTTGTGGTTTAGGAAAAGTTGCTATTTCTGTGTCATTTGGCCAGTACATCCGACTTCAGAGTGATATGTTGAGTCCCGGGATGTCTTTCCTCTTCATTCCCTTCATATTTGGCTAGATTAGTTAGCCTGTTTTCAGGTCCACCACGAGGAGATATGGTATGGTCTTGGTCAGCTTTGGTACGCTGGTCTTGATGCAAGCAATCACCGAGGGCTTCAGCTCAGGTTAGGGCCCTAGTGTTACTGAACGTTTTCAGCATGAGTTCGTGGGCCCTAGTGTTACTGAACATTTTCAGCATGAGTTCGTGGGCCCTAGTGTTACTGAACGTTTTCAGCATAAGTTCGTGGGCCCTAGTGTTACTGAACGTTTTCAGCATAAGTTCGTGGGCCCTAGTGTTACTGAACGTTTTCAGCATAAGTTCGTGGGCCCTAGTGTTACTGAACGTTTTCAGCATAAGTTCGTGGGCCCTAGTGTTACTGAACGTTTTCAGCATAAGTTCGTGGGCCCTAGTGTTACTGAACGTTTTCAGCCTAGGTTCGTGGGCCCTAGTGTTACTGGACGTTTTCAGCATAAGTTCGTGGGCCCTAGTGTTACTGAACGTTTTCAGCATAAGTTCGTGGGCCCTAGTGTTACTGAACGTTTTCAGCATAAGTTCGTAGGCCCTAGTGTTACTGAACGTTTTCAGCCGAGGTTCGTGGGCCCTAGTGTTACTGAACGTTTTCAGCCGAGGTTCGTGGGCCCTAGTGTTACTGAACGTTTTCAGCCGAGGTTCGTGGGCCCTGGTGTAAATGAACGTTTTCAGCCGAGGTTCGTGGGCCCTAGCATAAATGAACGCTTTCAGCCGAGGTTCGTGGACCCTAGCATAAATGAACGTTTTCAGCCGAGGTTCGTGGGCCCTAGTGTTACTGAACGTTTTCAGCCGAGGTTCGTGGGCCCTAGCATAAATGAACGCTTTCAGCCGAGGTTCGTGGGCCCTAGCGTTAATGAGGGCTTCAGCTCGAGTTCGGTGGCCCTAGCGTTACTGAAGTCTTTCAAATCCAATGCTTAACGTCCTAGTTGGGAGTCGTTTTATTTTTGCCAGTAAAATGTTGAGAATACAATTCCGTTACAACGAATATAGATGCTGTTTAACTTGAGGCTTGTCAATAAAGAGCTTGCTGCAGCGACCGACTGTGAGTTTGTAAGTTAGAAAAAAAACATAATTTTGCTTTTTTCAAATATATATATATATATATATATATATATATATATATATATATATACATATATATATATATATATATATATATATAAAGAGCAGTGACAGAGGAGAAAATTATCTTTCTTTCACTCTAAACCAATGCAGATACGATCGAGAGAGAAAGTCATCTGATTGGCAGAATAGACCGTTGCAATAGGGAGAACTGCTTTCTAGAATAGTCTCCCATCTGATTGGCAGAATAGACCGTTGCAATAGGGACGGGGAACTGCTTTCTAGAATAGTCTCCCTGATTCTCATAGATATTGCAAGGCCGATAAATATGTTTGCATATTAGAATAGGCTTTGACCTTCATAGACATTGAAACGTATCTATAAGTAAAGACTTGAATTACAGGATAAACGTATCTATAAGTAAAGACTTGAATTACTTGATAAACATATCTATAAGTAAAGACTTGAATTACTTGATAAACGTATCTATAAGTAAAGACTTGAATTACTTGATAAACGTATCTATAAGTAAAGACTTGAATTACTTGATAAACATATCTATAAGTAAAGACTTGAATTACTTGATAAACATATCTATAAGTAAAGACTTGAATTACTTGATAAACATATCTATAAGTAAAGACTTGAATTACTTGATAAACATATCTATAAGTAAAGACTTGAATTACTTGATAAACATATCTATAAGTAAAGACTTGAATTACTTGATAAACATATCTATAAGTAAAGACTTGAATTACAGGATAAACGTATCTATAAGTAAAGACTTGAATTACTTGATAAACGTATCTATAAGTAAAACTTGAATTACAGGATAAACGTATCTATAAGTAAAGACTTGAATTACTTGATAAACGTATCTATAAGTAAAAACTTGAATTACAGGATAAACGTATCTATAAGTAAAGACTTGAATTACTTGATAAACGTATCTAATAAGTAAAGACTTGAATTACTTGATAAACGTATCTAATAAGTAAAGACTTGAATTACTTGATAAACGTATCTATAAGTAAAGACTTGAATTACTTGATAGACGTATCTATAAGTAAAGACTTGAATTAATTGATAAACGTATCTATAAGTAAAGATTTGAATTACTTGATAGACGTATCTATAAGTAAAGACTTGAATTACTTGATAGACGTATCTATAAGTAAAGACTTGAATTACTTGAGCGATATCACAGCAAACTGGCATTGTCTCACTGACACTGAACTCGTTGAGCTGGAATGTGAAAGCGTTATGTATTTTGATAAAATATTAGTGGAATGCAATCTTCCGATGCTTCCTCTGAATATCCGTTGCTGATTTGTTGAGATTGCTAGGGACGATTAGGGTACATTCAATTATCTTCCGTCCGTCTATCATTTTCCCTTAATTAACTTTGCAATGAAATGAAGTTTATCAATATTTTATTTGTGTTTCAACGACATATACAACACAGGATACATACCAAATGAACTAAAAACATCAACTTTCATTGCATTGCCTAAAAAGAATGGTGCAGTTGAATACAGTGATTTTAGAACAATAAGCCTAATGAACCATGTTACAAAAATCTTGCTAAAAGTTATACAAGGAAACATTCAGAATAAAATCAATACTGAATTAGATGAGCAGCAATTTGGATTTAGGAAAAACAATGGGACAAAAGAAGTCATATTCTTCATGAGAACATTAATCGAAAAGTACACAGAAGTAAACAAACAAATATATGCCTGCTTCATAGACTACACCAAAGCTTTTGATAGAGTATACCACAAACAACTTATAGAATGCATAAGAGAGATACATCTAGATGACATGGACATACGACTAATATGTAATCTATACTGGGATCAAACAGCAATAATAAAATATAACAAATAGAACTCTACACCCATTGATATATAAAAAGAGGAGTAAGACAAGGATGCATCCTATAACCAAGCTTGTTCAATCTATACACTAAACAAATCTTTAAAAACATCATAGAGATGCCAGGCCTACAAATTAATGAAAAGATAATCAATAACCTAAGATATGCTGATGATACTGTATTACCAGCAGAAAATCCTAAAGGCCTACAACAATTACTTAATGAAATAAACACGACAAGCAAAAAATATGGACTAGATATGAATATCAAAAAGACTAAAACTATGATCATAAACAAAGGAAATACTCAAAACCCACAAGTGGATATCAAAATTGAAGGAAAAGACATGGAGACATTCAGAACTACAACTACCTTGGACATACTATAACCAGTGATGGAAAATGTACAACTGAAATAAACAAAAGTATAGGAATAGCAAAAAGTAATTTTAATGTCATGAAGAACATACTAACATCAAAACAAATAACACCAGGGCTAAAACTAAGAATAGCAAAATGTTACATCTTCTCAATATTCCTATATGGTGCTGAAACATGGACATTAGACAAGAAAACAGAACAGAGAATTGAAGCCTTTGAAATGTGGATATATAGAAGAATAGGTAGAATTGGATGGAAGGAAAAGAAAACAAACGATGAAGTCTTAAAACAACTAAAAATGAAAAGAGAACTACTAAACACAATTCAAACAAGACAAATGCAATTGTTGGGCCATCTTAAAAGACACAACAGCCTACTGAAAGTAATCCTGGAGGGGAAAATACAAGGCAAAAGTAACATCAAAAGATGGACAAATCAGCCTATGACAGACAACCTGCACCATCAAAGCAAGAGTCAGAGCAGAATGGCGTTCCATGGTAGCCAACCTTCGTCGCGGAGACGGCACTCGATGATGATGATGATTTGTGTTTGCTCCCTTTATTTTGTATTTAGTTGTGTCCAAGACATATGTATGTTTCAACTTTTGATATGTCATTTATGTTATGTTATATTGGATAATCATTACTGCACACCAAAAACATCTTAAATAAGTGTTCCAAGTGTTTCCTCAAAATATCCACCACCACGCAGCGACTAACTGTTCCATTTTGCTGTTAGTTCAACATTCCTACTATTTATTCAAAGTATCTCTTTGTTTTGGCAATGTTAGTCTCCAACTCTTCCCTTACCCTCTAGTTAACGTGGTCTAGATGGCAATGTAATTTCACCTCTCTCAAAGTCCTTCATTCTGGTGTCTGCTCTATCCATTGATTGTGCAACTGGTATGATCGCTAAACTAGCCAGTCTGTCTGCTCTATCCATTGGTTGTCCAACTGATATGATCGCTAAATTAGCCAGTCTGTCTGCTTTATTCATTGATTGTGCAACTGGTATGATCGCTAAACTTGCCAGTCTGCCTGCTCTATCCATTGGTTGTGCAACTGGTATGATCGCTAAATTAGCCAATCTGTCTGCTCTATCCATTGGTTGTGCAACTGGTATGATCGATGAACCAGCAAGTCTGTCTGCTCTATCCATTGGTTGTGCAACTGGTATGATCGCTAAACCAGCAAGTCTGTCTGCTCTATCCATTGGTTGTGCAACTGGTATGATCGCTAAACCAGCAAGTCTGTCTGCTCTATCCATTGGTTGTGCAACTGGTATGATCGATGAACCAGCAAGTCTGTCTGCTCTATCCATTGGTTGTGCAACTGGTATGATCGCTAAACCAGCAAGTCTGTCTGATCTATCAATTAGTTGTGCAACTGGCATGATCGCTAAACCAGCAAGTCTGTGTGCACTATCCATTGGTTGTGCAACTGGTATAATCGATAAACCAGCAAGTCTGTCTCCTCTTTAGTTAATCTCAACATCACGTGACCAGGGACGAGCAAGAATGTAACAGGTTTATCAAAGTTGTTTGTCACAGATATTTTAGTTGCTTTGTTCCTTGATATCATTCCATAAAGATCAAATACACATGCTTCTTACATTTTACATTCAAAGTAACTAGTAGAAGCTGTTTCTTACAATTTAAACAAAAATTGTGGTTAACAATTAAATATTACATCCGCGGAAACTCTAAGATTTGCAGATCTTTGATCATTTAATAGTGAGCCTGGAGTTACTAAATTATTATTGATACATCAATATTGAATTTAGCTAAAACATATTACGTTATGTGTATAGTGGCACACAATAAAAACACTCCCATAAAATATCAGTTTCAAGAAAAAGTGAAAAGTAACAGGTTCTTGATATCTTCATTCGTAAAAGTAGCACAATTTTCAAGATTGTAATGAAAATGTCATTTTGAGATGAAAAGAAACATTTGTGTTATCATTTATGCTTTCATATTAAACCATAATGATATAATAATAAACAAAATAAATACATTCTCGATCAGTATATATTTCTTGCATTATAATTATCTTTCTTTGTTTGTGTCTTAGGTTTGGTTCCAGAATCGTCGCGCCAAACAGAGGAAACAAGTGAAGGTTGGAGATCGTTTTCTTCCCCCAACATCGACCTTTGCTCATTTAAGTTACCCCCTTGACTGTACAACCCGAGAACCGCTGCCAGCCCTCTCTAAAGTGTACCCAGGACTGAGTTCATTACCTTTCATGCCGTCTAATTTATTCAATATTCCACTTTTGGCTTCCAGGAGTCAGCAACATCATGTTGCTGTTCCAATTGGAATTTCAGGTGTTGGTTGTATATCACAATTTGGAACGGAATTCCTGCCGGAAAATCGTCAGAGGCAATGTAAGTTGTATTTGTTGCTGATGTGAATATCTGTATTAACTTAAATGTGGCTATAGAGTATCAATATATGAAATAAATGTTAAACTAAAATATCTAGAAGCGACGTTCTCAAACACAGCAAATTGGACAGAAGCACGAACAAGTGTGGGGGCACTACGAGAAGCCGTAGATTATGAAACTCATCCTGGAAACAGAGGGGAGGGGGGGATGTAGCATGGCCACAAGAACTTCTTGAACACTAAGAGAAAAGGTGGGAGAGTGGTGGAGAGATTGGGGGAGGCAGAGAGTGGAGTGTGAGAGAGAGTGAAAGGAAGAGAAGGAGAGAGATGGAGATAAAGAAAGAGGGAGAAAGAGATAGAGAGGGGAGAGAGAGATGGAAAGGGGAGAGAGAGGGAGTGAGAGGGAGTGAGAGAGAGAGGGAGGGAGAGAAAGTGGAGTGTGAGAGAGTGAGAGGGAGAGAAGGAGAGAGAGAGGACGAGAGAGGGAGAAGGAATGAGAGAGAGAGCTACAGAATTTAACTATTTGAAAAAGGGTAGTGAAATTACCAGAAGGTTCTGAATTATAAATGGGAAGATAAGAAATCTTGAACTCCCTATATAGACATCTAACATAACGATATATTCACATCCAAATAGCGTGTTCATGAGCCGCGATAGCTCAGTGGTTAGTGAACTGGACTGCAAAGAACAAGACTTCGGGTTCGATCCAAATCAACGGCTTCCAGGTACACCCAGCCTTAATGGGTAATGGAGTTTTTTCTGGAAAAGTATAGCGTATGGGCGTAATACCGACCACATTACCCCAAAAATTATATGTCGAAGGTCTGTGAAAAATTATGGTCACTAACACTATATGCCCTATACGCCACTTGGCGCGATGGGCAAAGAAGAAGGAATGGCGTGTACAATTGTTTTTTTCTTCTCCCAGCTGGATATAGTAGAGGATGTATGCCGAACCCTGGTGTTCAAAGTTAAAAGTGAGGCCCTTTTTCATCGCAGAGCCGTCCATTAATCAAGATACCAAAACTTATAAATATAAGAAAAACATTAAAATAAGAATTGCAAAATGAAATAATAGTATGCCTGATCACATTTTAACTGAACAACGTCCGTGAATATATTCTTTTCTTACCCACAGACAACATAGACTTCAACTCCTACCAACCGTTCCTTTGCAACTCACCTGCTGGTTTGAACTTGCACGATCCCACCCGAAGTAGAGACATGTTCCTTGGCGCCAGAGAGAAGCTGTTCCAAATGTCCAGAGCTCTCAGAGAGAAACAAGCGTCCGACCAATGAGATTCGACCAGTGATCATCGCTAACCAATGTCAGAATTGAAAGGGACAGGCAACGGAAAAATTAACAACGAAAATATGTTTGTTCATTCATGCAGTAAACATGATGCATCATGAGTTTCGTTGCTTGAAGCTACACTATCCAGAAGTCTCAGAACACTTCTGGAAAGGCGGCCGAGCACATATGGGTGAAAACTCACGTGCTAAGACGCTGGTTGGAGTCTTGTACTTTACCTTTATCTTTACTTGAAACAACGCGTTTTTTGCCTTGAGATCCTAAGCAAAGATTCTCAAATCAGATTTGCTTGGAGGAACATGGCTTGTGTTTGTGTGTGTTTTACATTCAAGGAAGGCTGCAGCTGTTTCAACATTATGTTATCTATTCCAAATAAAATATCGCAACAGACTTTGTAAGTCTTTCGTGCCAAAGATTTGTTTGTATAATTGTTATTGTCTGCCATGACTATCATCCCATGTTTGCATTAATGTTTAGTTAGATTTCCTCTCCCTGTTTAATTTGTCAGGACGTTCTCACTTAAAGTGAAACGTCTGACGTCACATGAAGTGTCAGACGAACCATGTCTGTCTAAAGGGTTAGCTGCTTAATATCACTTTTTTGTTTCTTTTATCTGAACCAATGATCACTGTCCAAAAACTCTATTTTTCCTCGACGCTTAAAGACAAACGTAAATAGAGAAAAATAAAAGAAGACAAATCCTCCAGTATGCCCTTGTAAATGTTAGATCAGGGGTGGGCGACCTTTTATTTTCTGAGGGCAAGATCTGAAAACCATTAAGATACCGAGCGCCAGATACTATCGCCTAATGAAGCTATTACATGTAAATGACTTAATTTTCATTCACAAGAGATTGTAATATAAACACTTTATTTGTCTCTTTATATCAATTTATATCACACTCTTTACAATACTGGAGGATGCATACAACAAAGTACGATTTGAACATCTCATGCTCCTCACACTGGCTGTGCACCCCTTCCTCATTAGATAGATCGCCGCAGCACTGTTTCATCAGAAGGTGATACTCAGATGTGGAAGTTGGTCATCCGAGCAAACATCCATTTGTCCAGAGCTCCCACAAGGCATACCTTTGTCACCAGTTCTATTTAACGTGTACACAATAACAATTACGGAACAACAGCTGGATGGGAGGGGAAGAACTATGACTTTTGCTGATGATATTCTGGTATATCGACTGGGAAGAGACAGACGGGGAATCGCCTTCACGCTGCAAAACAAACTCGATCGCATCTCTTCCTTGTGAGGTGTATCAATTACCTTGGTTAATCCTAATAAAGCATTAGTTGAATGGTTCTCCCTTAACAATCATATCGTTAACACGGCAACATCGGTGGTACGAATGGGAGCTGATGAGGTGACCAGTGACAAGTTGATGACATTCCTAGGAGTCATGTTTGATCGCAGCCTGTGTTTTAGGGACCACATCGACCATGTGATAAAAAATCCCGCAAGGGATTGACCGTTTTAAAGGTCATGGCAGCTGCCAACATCGAGCAGAGGCTACTTACCCTTCTGTTCAGGGACTAGTCCTCGTACCAATCGAGTATGCACTAGCAATTTTGTCAGTACGACGCAAATGACAGGCTGGAGAAAATACTGAATGAAGCTATGCACCTTATCTTGGGGTTATACGAGGGACACTCCCAGTGTAGCAATGAAGTATCGTCTTGACTTTCCAATCACGGATGACAGAATCAAGATCTGGAGGGCACGAGCATACCTGAAGATAAGTGCAGATAAAGTGTATCCATTGCACCAGGAGCTCAAGATAGGAAAAACTGTTAGGCTAAAAAGATGCAAATCATGGGCGGGCCGAGCAGAAGATGTCATCAAACAGGTATGTGGGCTTATCAATATCAACGCTGGCGAGGAGTGGATACCGGTGCCTACGTCATTCATTGGAACATTCTTATGTATTGTCACACTAGACAGGAAATGTTGGGACCAGAACTCAGTTGTGGTCAATGCAGAAGTCAACGGTCCCAGCTGGGATAGCATCGATGAGAAAGATGCAGTCATCTATACAGACGGATCTGTAATACGACACAAAAGGAGTGCATGTGCATTTATAGCACACTCAGCAGGCAGAATAGTCAAGGAAGACAGTGGTGTATACGTTACGACCACGAGTAGTATGACGATGGAGGTGATGGCAGTGACAAAGGCATTCATCTGGTTAGAGTCACAAGACTACACCCACGTCTGCATTCTAAGTGATTCGAAAGACATGGTAAGAAAAGTGGAGGCAGGCTCTGTACACAATGGATAGAGTCATTGCAGAAGTCAAAAATATATAGTCACATTTTTCAAACTCCCTGGACATACGGGAATAGGGAGAAATAATAGAGCGGACAGGTTGGCTAACAGTGCTGTTTTTTAAGTCGGTCAACCATTAGATCGGGCGGACGTTGTTAATGCCCTCCGAGATGTGGGACTTCGACAACCATGAGTCCAACTCAGATGAAAAAGAAAGGAATTAAGATGGGAACAGCCGGAAGCGAGAAACTTAGTGGCCGTGTAAGAAGACTTGTAAGAAGACTTATCAATCAACACAGAACTGGAGTCGTCAGTCGCTGGACACTGCGGGAATTGCTGAGGAGGGGATCTGAGCATGCTCGGCGTGTAATGATGATGACTCGCAAATAACTCAATAACAATAACTCAATAAACATACAAGTTTATAGACATATGCGCTTTTATACATAATTATATAAATAAAGGCGTCTAACGATGCAGGCTTATAGACATACATATTTATAGACATACAGACTTATAGACATACGGACTTCTAGACATACAGGCTTATAGACATACAAGTTTATATACATGCAGGCTTATAGGCATACGAATTTATAGACATACAGGCCTGCAGTCAAATAATCAGGTAGATAAATAGGTCAATAGCTACACTCATAAAGACATATTATAATCATATATATATATATATATATATATATATATATATATATATATATATAAAGATAGACAGACGCAAGTAGAGAGAAAAATAACATGGCACAATAAAGACAGATTGAAAGATCGACAAACAAACAGAAACATTAACAGGCTATATAACACACTGTCCCTGGAACATCCATACACGCTTTGTTGAGACCATAGAGCCCAAATAAACCCGATTTTTTTCTTCAATTACTCGATTTTTTAAAGGTCAGTGGAAATCGTCGCTATCCATTATCCATATTGGATTACGCTGTACGCGACATAGCAGCATTTTATCCCATCCCTGAAATACTTGAAGATATCACGTTCAGCCAACATAATCAGCGTTAACATCAGGCTGGGTACTAGAAGATTCGTGGGGACTATCTTGTACAACCTATTTCATATTCAGCGAATATTTTATGTCTACATATATTTTCATTAAGAATACATTTTTTATCTTATCCTATCTTATCTTATCTAATCTTATCTTATCTTATCTTATGTATTAAAAGTAAATATGTTCTTATCTTATTTTACCTTACTTTATCACAGCTTATCTTATCTTACTCATTAAGAATATATCTGATCTTATTTATTATCTTATCTTTATCTTATCTATTGTCCTTTCGAGCCGAAGACGGCACATAGGGCAGAACCACAATCTCAAAAACAGAAACCTTGCATGCCAAAATGGCACATATTACAGAATAGTGACACTGTGACCTTCCAGGCATGTCGTTAGAGGCGACTAAGGAGGTTGATCGATGGCTTGACAAGCTGTCATTGTAAAAAGCATTGTTATGGAAACAGACCATAGATATTATCTTATACATGTATCTTATTTCGTCTCATATTATCTTATCTTACCTTATGTCACGTTATCTTCTTTCTTCTTCTACCTTTCAGCTCCCTGTGGAGCATAGGTCTTCAACAAACACTTTCCAAACCGTTCTGTTTCTTGCCATTCTTTTAAGATCATTCCATGTCTTCTCCATCATCTTCATCTCTGCTACTATCTGTTCCTTGGTCTTTCTCTTAGGCTTTTCCCATGGGGATTCCAAAAAAGGGCCTGTTGTGTAATACTCTCAGTTGACTTCCGCAGTGTGTATCCTATCCAGCGCCATCGTCTTCACTGTATCTCTTTATCCATTGGTATTTGACTGGTATATTTCCATAATTCTATGTTATTGATTTTGTCCTGCTATTTCCATCCTTTTATTCTGTGCAAGCATCCATTAATGAAAGTCTGTATCTTCATGATTGTCAATTTTGTTGTTCTTCATGTTTCACAGCCATATAATAGGACCGCCTTAACATTGGAGTTGAACTTTTTTATTTTTGTATTTAACCTAATTTCTTTGGACTTCCAAATGTTTCCCAGTGCAACAAAAGCTCCTCTTGCTTTTGATATCCTTTTTTTGGTATCATTTTCTGTTCCTCCCTCTTTATCTATATTACTGTCCAGATATATGTAAGATTGTACGTCTAGTAAACGATCACGTTATCTAATTCATCAAATATAAAAAATATATTTATATCTCATTTTATCTTGTTTTGCCTTTATTAATCTAACATGTTCTTATTTTAACATATCCAGAACTGACACAGTCATAATAGCAAGGAGCGATAGAGAACGAACTACAAGAAATGATGGACATAATAGTAAATGAAATCAATACGAAAGGTCTAAGTCTGAATAGTAAGAAAACAGAAGTAATGGTTATATCGAAAAAAAATCATCACCATCATGCAGCATAAAAATAAACGAAACAAATCTGAAATAAGTGCAACGCGTCAACTAATTGGGCGCAATAATAACATCAGATGGAAGATGAACCACATAAATAAAAGTCAGAATAGCTCAGGCCAAAATAGCATTTCAGAAAATGAAAAATATCTTATGCAACAAATCTACATCAATAGAAGTGATAAAGAGAGTTCATCGGTGCTATGTAGAAACAATTCTGACCTATGGAAGCGAATCATGGACAGTAGACAAACAAATGAAAAGACGATTAGAGGCCACAGAGATGACATTTCTCAGAAGAATGTTGAAAGTTCCCTGGACAGCTAAAAAGACCAATGAGGAAGTTCTCAAAGAGGCCAACACAAAATGGGAGCTACTAAAAATCAACAGAAAGAAACAATCACATTTTTTTGGGCACATCATGAGAAGAGGAAAGTTGGAATAATTGGTTACAACTGGCAAAATAAAAGCAAAGAGAGATCGCGGACGACAACGAGAGAAAATGGTAGATAGCTTGGTGTCATGGCATGGGAAACAATCAACAACAGAATTGATACGATTCAGTGTGGATAGAAGATTACAGAAGGACATGATGGCTTATATTATCGTATCCTATATTATAATATCAGCTTATATATCTAATCATGACGTGACATTCTGTGACAAACCGCAGTTTTCAATCCTTAGTCCTTCTGTCCTATAAACTATCAGTTACACAAGCAGTTGACAGCCCTTGCCGCCTCTGAATCCCTTTCATGCCCAGCACTTTCTTTTCGTCAGTCAGCGTGCATGACAGGTCAAAACATAAGGCCTTTAGCTCGAGCTAGATCTCACTGCTACACCTGTCGTCTAGCCTTCATTTGTGTCACATCAACTGTGTATTTGTATGATTTCATCATCATCATCGTCATAGACTGTCGTCTACTCATCGAAGGTTGACTACCGTGGAGCGCTATTCCACTCTGTCTCTTGCTTTGATGGTGCAGGTTGTCATAAGCTGACTTGTCCATCTTTTGATGTTACTCATTCATGCTAGTCGTGTTCTGCCGCTGCCTCTTTTACCTTGTATTTTCGCTTCCAAAATACTTTTAGTATGATGTTGTGTCTTATATACAACATGCCCCAATCATCTCATTTCTATGATTTAACAATCGTAAATAAGTTTTACGTCACTTCTTCGGATGATGGGAATGGGAGTTAAGATGGGCACAGCCAGAAATGAGAAACTTAGTGGCCGCGTAAGAAGACTTATCAACCAACATAGAGCTGGAGCCGTCAGTAGTAGGACACTGAGGGACTTGCTGATGAGGGGATCTGAGTACCTATGGACATGTTCGGAGTGCAATGATGATGACCCGCAAATAACTCAATAACTGGAGTCGTCAGTCGCTGGACACTGAGGGACTTGCTGATGAGGGGATCTGAGTACCTGTGGACATGTTCGGAGTGCAATGATGATGACCCGCAAATAACTTAATAACTCAAACAAGTTTATTTCCCTGCTATCCAGTTGCCCATGCAATCATCATCGAGTGTCATCTCCGCAACGAAGGTTGGCTACCATGGAGCGCCGTTCTGCTCTGTCTCTTGCCTTGATGGTGCAGATTTTCATACGCTGGTTTGTACATCTTTTGATGTTACTCGTCCATGTTAGTCTTGGTCTGCCTCTGCCTCTTTTACCTTGTATTTTCCCCTCCAGGGTTACTTTTAGTAGGCTGTTGTGTCTTTTTACATGGCCCAAAAATCGTATTTGTCTTATTTGAATCGTGTTTAGTACTTATCATTTTATTTTTATTTGTTTTAAGACTTCATCGTTTATTTTCTTTTCCTTCCATCCAATTCTACCTATTCTTCTATATATCCACATTTCAAAGGCTTCAATTCTCTGTTCGGTTTTCTTGTCTAATGTCCATGTTTCTTCACCATATATGAATGTTGAGAATATGCAATACAAACACCTATTTGGAACGATAAGAACATCACTCTTGGCTCTAAAGTCAGGCTGATGCACAAGCTTATTGCACCAGCTTATTGCACAAGCTTATTGTACCAGCTTTTCTATTTGCTCGCGAAATGAGGACCCTAACAGCAGAGATACGGAAGAAAATACCAGCCTTGGCGATGAAATGTTATTTTAGTTTTTGAACATCTATCTAAAGAAACAACAGATAAATTGGTTCGGCCACATAACAAGACAAAAAAAACTAACAATGACTCAAAGATCCATAAAAAAAACGCTACGAAAACGCCAGATTAAGAGGAAGACCGAGAAAGAGATGGATAAAGGGAATACTAGAGTAACTAGGAGGAATAACATCAGAAGAGGCCAACAGAAGAGCAAAGAATCGCAGATTGTTTCTCCTCTCGACGCCAACGGCAGCAGAGGAAGGATAGAAGAAGAAGAGGAAGAACATCTATTAAATAGATCGTATAACAAATGAGAAAAGTTCCCAAAAAGATGCAACAAGGAATCTGATAAAACGATGATGTTGAAACGAAAATGTATACGGCGAAAAGAGCCAAATTAAATTACTTGAACAACGTGTATCGCGTGCCTGGCATAGCCACGTCCATTCTGCAGGGAACTGTGAAAAGGGATGGAAGGAGAAGCAGGAAGAGCAAGTCATGGAAGATAACATCAAAGGATGAATGAGCCTCGCCATTAAGGAGCCCCACAAAATGACTGAAGACAGAGAGAAACGGAAAAGATTGTCGAAGTCAGTCAGTGGTGCCCCGACGACATCCAGGGTTATGGGATGAAGAAGTAGAGGAATTAACTTTATAATCTTAAAAGTAATGTCATTTTATCTCTGTAATGTCTTTTTTTATCTCTGTAATGTATTTTTTATCTCTATAATGTCTTTTTTATCTCTATAATGTCTTTTTGTATCTCTGCAATGTCTTTTTATCTCTGTAACGTCTTTTTATCTCTGTAATGTCTTTTTTATCTCTGTAATGTCTTTTTATCTCCTGCAATCTCTGGACACTGAGGGAATTGCTGAAGAGGGGATCTGAGCACCTATGGACATGATCGGTGTGCAATGATGATGACGCGCAAATAACTCAATAACTGAATTAAAGTCCCTACACTACTTCCAAACTTAATGTCCTTCTTCCAATCTTTCCAAAAGTAATGTCTTCACTCTATTTCCAAAATTAATGTCTTTAATTATATAATTAAATAATATATAATTAAAAAAAAAATGAATGACCCACTATATCTTCAAAAATGAAATCACCCACGAATACATCTTCAGATTGCATGTCCTCATTTACTCATTATAGCCTGCTGGAAGTAGTCACTGAATGAAAGTATGAAAAAGAATTCATTGATGGAAGTATGAAAAAAAGAGATGTAAGAATAATATAGAAAATGCTGGTAACAAATAACGGCCTTAAAGAACTGGAAATCATTTGGGAATGTTTCAACAAATAAAACAGGGAGTTAGACAAGGTTGTGTGCTGTCACCAGATATATTTAATATGTTTAGTGAGATCATTTTAAGATCCATAAGGGGCATGCCTGGAATAACAATTGGAGGTCATAATATAAATCATCTGAGGTATGCTGATGATGAAGTCTTAATTGCAAGGATTGAAAAATGAGTTACAAGAAATGTTAGACATTATAGTGAAGGAAAGCAAAAATAAGGGACAGCTTAATAGTCCAAAGACACAAGAAATGTTAGCAACAAATAAAAAGACATCACCACAATGCACAATAAAGACACGTGGAGCAATATTAAAACAGGTCAATGGGTTTAAATATCTGGGAACAATGTTAATCTCAGATGGTAGATTTACAACAGAGGTGAGATGCAGAATGGTTCAGGCAAAAGCAGCTTTTCAAAAAATGAGGAAGATACTGTGCAATTCATTTTTGACAATAGAGACAAGAACAAGAGTTCTTAAATGTTATGCACAGCAGTCTTAAGATATGGATGTGAATCAAGGACAATTGACAAGAAAATTCCGAGAGACTGTAGAAATGTGGTTTTACAGAAGAATGTTGAGAATACCATGGGCAGCTAAGAAGAGAAATGAAAACGTTATAAAAGAGACCAATGCAAAAAGAGAGCTAATATTCAATATTAGGAAGAAAGAATCATCATTTTTTGGCCATGCAATGAGAAGAGAACAGCTAGAATATATTGTGACAACTGGGAAAATTGAGGGACGTAGATATAGATGGAAGCAAAGGGAAAAGATAACAGACAGTTTAAGAGAATGGCTTAGCAGAAGGTCAAAACAGATATGAATAAAATCCTAAATAAGTAACTATCGAGATTGAAAATCATCAAGAGACATGATCACCTACGCCAGCAGGCATGGTACTTGATGATGATGATGATGATGATGATGATGATGATGATGATGATAATGATGATCATGAAATGGAATTGTGAAAGAAAAGTTCATTGACAGAAGTACGACAAAATGGTTAATTAACGAAAGTATAAAAGAAGCGTTCATTAATGGAAGTATTAAATACTTAATTTATTAATGAAAGTATGAGAAGAACGGTTCATTAATGGAAGTATTAAATACTTAATTTATTAATGAAAGTATGAGAAGAACGGTTCATTAATTGAAGTATTAAATACTTAATTTATTAATGAAAGTATGAGAAGAACGGTTCATTAATGGAAGTATTAAATACTTAATTTATTAATGAAAGTATGAGAAGAACGGTTCATTAATGGAAGTATTAAATACTTAATTTATTAATGAAAGTATGAGAAGAACGGTTCATTAATTGAAGTATTAAATACTTAATTTATTAATGAAAGTATGAGAAGAACGGTTCATTAATGGAAGTCATCATCATCATTGAGTGCCGTTTCCGCATCGAAGGTTGGCTACCATGGAGCGCCATTCCACTCTGTCTCTTGCTTTGATGGTGCAGATTGTCATAGGTTGAATTGTCCATCTTTTGATGTTACTCGTCTATGTTATTCTTGGTCTGCCTCTGCCTCATTTACCTTGTATTTTCCCTTCCAATATTACTTTTATTAGGTTGTTTTGTCTTTTAACATGTCCCAAAAATTTCATTTTTCTTGTTGTAATTGTGTTTAGTAGTTCTCTTTTCATTTTTAGTTGTTTTAAAACTTCATCGTTTGTTTTCTTTTCGTTCCATCCAATTCTATCTATTCTTTTATAAATGCACATTTCTAAAGCTTCAATTTTCTTCTTAAAACAGTTGTTAGAATTTCCTTCCATGTCTTTCTTTGTAATGTTTCGTGATGAGGCTCCATTCTCTTTCACCGTGGTCTGTCATATTCGTCTTTCGTGCCCTAAATATGCCTCATGTGTACCACACACTTTGCTGTTTTCGCTTTCTGGGCAGTTGTTCATTTGTGATTTTTCCGCCCCATCCACCGTCACAGACATTTTACATTCGATTTGGACATACCCGCCCGGCGCCATTGTTGTCGAACTATGTGTTAGCCTGTCGAACCGCGAACACCCGACACAAAGAAGAATAAATCATATTCCACTTAAATATCAGTAACGTTCACAATCCATCCATTCGTCAGAAGTAAAACATGCACCGAAACGGGGAATAGCAACACATTATTCCACAACAAGACTGTCGCGTAAATCATTTCTCTCTCTCTCTCTCTCTCTCTCTCTCTCTCTCTGCGATCAAGACTCAATTAGAGTAGTATTGTGTTGTGTTACTCCCTTGTGAAGCTGTCTTCATACCTTGGAGTGTTCTACACTCCTCACCACTGGCCCCTAGAGTAGTATTCCAGACTCTCTTATTAAGTCAGCTGTCTGTTTAAGTGAGTCGATTGCCCCATATAGTTAAATCTCTTCCATGTAGGTGGGTGTGGACCACATTGCTCTTCTCAGGTCTGTGTACAGGGGCCAATCCTGTAGAACATGTTCTGTAGTCATATTGTCCAGTGTACAGTGGCATAGGCTGGTTGTACCTATTTTGAATATGGTGAAATCATTTAAATATATCAACAAGAGCCGAATTATAAAAACGACCAACGCGTAGCCAAAATGACATTAATGGAAGTATGGAATTTTAATTAATTAATGATATACAAGAGTAAACCTGGTCTATCAATAGTCGGGTTGGGGAGATAAATAAATAGTCAGCTAGAAAAATGGGTAAGAAAAATGAGAGGTAGAAATGGTAAGTAAACAAGATTTACACAAGGAACAAATGGTGAGACAGCAACAAGAAGTGCAAACATAAAAAAAAAAACACTAGAGAGGCCTCGAAGATGTTTCTCACAACGTGAACATCCCAGACAGCCAGAACCACCACCAAAGAAATAATTAATCACATCAAAACACACAGAATTTGTATAACACAAATAAGAAAAAAACTTTTGTTGGACATGTTATGTTCAATATCGAAAGTCAAAGAGATAGTGGTTACTATTTCGCTTGAAGCGGGTTCTTCAAACTCCCGTCCATCATGGCAACACTTAGAAGTCGGGGATTAATGTGGCTGGGTCATGTAAGAAGAATGACAATCAACCATATTCTCAAATAAATATTGCATGACGAACTTAAGGACGGAAAGAGGCGAAAGGGTAGACCAGTGATGAGATATAAGAATGTTTTCAGGGCTTCTTTGAGTGAATTTTCTGTCAGTGAAAGAAACTGGGAAGATCTGGCTGCAGATCGTAGCACATGAAGAACAAGAATAAAACACAATTGCACAGCAACATTTCGTGGCAGCGTTGGTATCAAATTCAGAAGATAAAAGGCGCAGGAGAAAAGCGATGAGGCCAGACATCACGAATACATCTTGTTCATGTTGCTGTCCAATCTACCTATCCAATACTGGCGGATTAGCCACAAGAAACTGTTCAGTAAAATAGTATAAGACTAATATTTTACCAAACTACAGATTTATCATGATTGCTTGCGTCTGTGAAGACGCCAACTGTCATATACACGGGAAACAAATAATAATAAATGAATATTATTTTATAGGGAAACTTCCGACATGATTGATCAAGCGAATAATTTCAGGGGAAGAGGTATGTTTACAACAGTCGGATAAAAAATAATAAACAGAAAAATAAAACAAAGAACAATAGATGGTCCGAAGAAGGATGGAACCCGTATTACTCTGTACAGCGCCTTGCCACGAGAAACTAAACGCTAGAGCACATGACCAACTCAGCTGTCTAAAAAGTTAGCTATCATTGGCGATGTCTTACACGTAGGTGTACTCATGACTATAGCATTAGGGTTACGATCACAGCTCGGGAACAAATTGCGTTTCTGTGTTTTCCTATTAAGACAAGTATCACCCTGATAGGATAGGGCTGAATACATGCATTGCAGACAAACAGTTATAGGACGAAACAGCACGAATAGCAGCTTCCAGTGATTTTTACACATACACGAAGTGGGTTGCCAGCGACGATGTCAAGTGTTGCGAGCCCTGATCTGATTTCTAGACAACATTATATTTGTTGCTTTCAGTTTGGTTTATTTTGAAATTACACGCTGCTAAGAGTTTTGCGTCCGGGGCAACTGTCCAACACTCTACGCTACGCCACTGGGACTACGGGCAAAGAAAGACCGTGCAAAACAGAAGGTACTGGACAGCTTGCCACCACAGTAGGGCAGAGAGTCACGAGCGGGTGTGACGCATCCTACTGCGGACAGAAGATAATAGAAAATCATGATTGGTCAAATCAACCGGCACAAATGTGACAGCAATACCAAAATTGAACATATACGTTACATCATACTTTTAATTTTTTATTTAATGTAGTTTTTATTATAATTTTGGTAAAACATTCACGATAATTTCGATATTTAATTATCTAAATAAGTCGAATAGGTCGTCGCTTGCCAGTGAGGACCTAAAGGCCTATTACCATAATTTATGTTCAGTAAATGTTTGGATAATCAAGAACTGACCAGCTGGCAACGGATCTCTGGTTTGGTTGCCTGTTCCTTATTGGATTATTAATGTCCGCAGATTTGGTGTTTTAGAAATATGTCATCGGTGGTTGTTTCCACTTGTGGAAATGTAAAATGTTATGTCTTGATATTTGTTAATGAAATTGGTGTTTTACAAATGTGATTTTTATGTTCAAAAGTAATGGTAACTATTTGCATACTTTGAGCATATTTTGTGATTATTTAAGTTTTGATTATTTCATATTATTCTAAAACTATAAATTTATTTAACATTTTTAATTTATTAACTCTATAATTTTAATTTATATAAAATCACAT
Source organism: Megaustenia siamemsis (assembly GCA_032433765.1). NCBI lineage: Eukaryota > Metazoa > Mollusca > Gastropoda > Stylommatophora > Ariophantidae > Megaustenia > Megaustenia siamemsis. Next base: position 45,096,236 of record JAVIAB010000088.1, read on the forward strand.
ATAAAATTTAAAATGTAGTAAATAATAATTAATTATTTAATATAAAAAGTGTTGCCTTTTTAAAATAAGTAATTGAAATGAACGTAAATAAATTATAGAACTCAACGGTTTAAAGATATTATAAACCATTAATTAATAAATAATTAAATAACTATTTTCTTCTATTGCAACATTTTAAAAAAGTTATCGTACAAAAAACTGGTAAATAGCATTCTTTTACAGCGGTTACTGCTCAATAATATCCTCTTCAAATAAGGAGTTATGTTTGATAATGACTGCTAATTGATACTAACTATTCCAGATATTCTGATAAAATTAATAGTTTTGCTTTCTTCACTGTTCATGTATTTCATTATTTTATTATTATTGTGCAATTTGACATCAAATGTTCCAAAGATTTCTCTCAAAGAATATATTTATTTATTTTATGTATAGCACTGTTGGTAATGTGAGATTACAAAAATATATTAATTGTCTTGCCTTTCAAGAAACTCTAGGTCAGCTGGAAGCTCCTGGTCACAATCTTTCATGATGGGTCAATAACAATCTTTTACATTGAGTTGATAACAATCTTTCACATTGAGTTGATAACAATCTTTCACGATAAGTTAATAACAATTCTTCACAATCAGTTGAAAAGAAACATCGTTCACATTGACTTTATCACAATCGTTCACGATGACTTTATTACAATCGTTCACGATGACCTTATCACAATCGTTCACGATGACTTTATTACAATCGTTCACGGTGACTTTATTACAATCGTTCACGATGACTTTATTACAATTGTTCACGATGACTTTATTACAATCGTTCACGATGACTTTATTACAATCGTTCACGATGACTTTATTACAATCGTTCACGATGACTTTATCACAATCGTTCACGATGACTTTATTACAATCGTTCACGTTGACTTTATCACAATCGTTCACGATGACCTTATCACAATCGTTCACGATGACTTTATCACAATCCTTCACGATGACCTTATCACAATCGTTCACGATGACCTTATCACAATCGTTCACGATGACTTTATCACAATCGTTCACGATGACTTTATTACAATCGTTCACGTTGCCTTTATCACAATCGTTCACGATGACCTTATCACAATCGTTCACGATGACTTTATCACAATCGTTCACGATGACCTTATCACAATCGTTCACGATGACTTTATCACAATCGTTCACGATGAGTAATCATAATTTTTCAAGCTGAGTTTGTCACAATTTTTCTGCTTCCATGAAACAAACGAACCAGTCTGATTCTATCTATCTATTGACATTTCGAGCCGTAGCCGGTTCATAGGGCGTAGACCAAGATAACCCTTCTCTTATCTGAATTTTTGTTCTAGCAGTCTTTAATTCTTTTAAAGATATTTTATCAAACCTCGCCATTTGCAGTCTGATTAAACAAGTAGAAATTAAACATGGAAAATAAATCCAGTAGACAAAAATGTAGTTTTGAAGTCTGACATAGGGTGTCCGGTTAGCGCAATCGATAGGCGGTTGGCTTACCACGCCAACAGCCGGGGTTCGTACCCTGGCGAGGACACCTGGGTTTTACTAATTCCCTAAAAATTAGTACCTCTGAAGTCGGAGTAAATCTGCCTGCATGGCGAGGGACATCCTGTAATGGGATAAAAACAGACTTTACACGCAAAATTCAGTCCCACAAAATTGAGTGGGTGGGACTTCGTCAGAGGTCAAAGCTGACGAAAGCGAACGAACGAACGAAGTCTGACATATTTGAATGAAAAACGCAAATTTCGAAACCTGCAATAATTAAATAAAGAGCACACATTATGTCCACTTGAATCCCTTTTGAGGTCGAACAGAGACAAAGCGGATATTATATAAATATATTATAATTAGAGCAAACACTTGCAGAACACTTGCAGATAATGACTTTAACAATTTAGCTAAGGAATTACGTGTGCGATTTGGTCACAAATATCTAACTGAAAAATTGTGAACTGATTTAGAAAAATATCACCAAAAAGCTCAAAACTCTAACTAAAATGTGCTTCTAAATAAAATTTACGTCAGTAGCATTATATTAATTATATATACATATTACATTGCACAGAACTAAAGTAATGATAATTTGATATACTATTTGGAAATACAATTTTTTATAGAAATAACATAGGCAGGAGTGTTGATTCTGATTTAAGATTATAAAAACAGTTATAGTTATAAGGGTTAAATACAGGTTATGGCTTCATGTGTGAAAAAGGCTACCAAGCTTCTGTCCATTACGAAAGCTTTAATCAGTCGCAGCATCTTCCTCTTTCATGGCTTGATCAGCATCTGGAGAGTGACACAGGTCAAGCGGAACCTTGTTTACTGGTTCCTGAGCGGAACACTTCCGTTGATGGTGGTAGAGACTTTCTACACGCTGTGCAAGAAGAAGGACAAAGAGTGGAAATGGTAAGTCCAAATATTGTGTAGACACATAAGTTTTACATGGGTAGAGGTTTTCAACAAAAAACACACAAAATATTAACAGAGATTACACATATCTCAAAAGGTTTGATACCCACAAGAGGCTTGATGTTGATAATGATTTTAATGATAATAATGATCGAATGTCAAGAGGTGAGAGTTTAGACAGAGGAAAGCTTTCAAAGCTTCTGAGTCATTACGGAATTCCCGTAAAGTTTATTAAACTGATAAGAACAATGTATGAAGGAATGAAATGTAGTGTTGTGCACGAAGGACAGCTTACAGAAGCATTTGAAATAAGAACAGGAATAAGGTAGGAATGCCTTCTATCTCCATTTCTCTTTCTACGGGTCATGTATTGGATTGTAAAAATAGCTCAGAATAATAGAGATGGAATCCAGTGGTCACTGGCCAAGCAACCTAATGACTTAGACTTTGCTGATAACATAGCTCTCCTATCACATAATCATTAGCAGATGCAAGATAAAATGAGCATGCTTGATGAGAGATCACAACAGCTGGGACTGAAAATAAATAGAGATACGACCAAAATTATGAGAATTAATGACGTTAGCAATAACCAAAAACAGTATGAGAAATACCTCTACTAGACGTACAATATGTTACATATCTAGGCAGTAATATAGACAAAGAAGGAGGAACAGAGAATGATAAGAAAATAACGTTCAAAATAAGCCTTCATTTCACTGGAAGACATTACAATCCAAAGAAATTCTTAAATATGTGTGGAAAAAGTGAGGTCCTATATGTATGGAAAGATCAACAGATGCAGGATGAAATGAGCATACTTGATGAGAGATCGCAACAGTTAGGACTTAAAATTAATAGAGATAAGACCAACATTATGAGAATTAATGCAGTTGACAATAACCAAATAAAATTAGGAGAAATACCTCTACTAGACGTACAATCTTACATATATCTGGGCAGTAATATAGATAAAGACGGGGGAATAGAAAATGATACCAAAATAAGAATATCAAAAGAGGAGCTTTTGGTGCACTGGGAAACAAACATATGGAAGTCCAAAGAAATTAGGTTAAATACAAAAATAAAAATTTTCAACTCCAAGGTTAAGTCAGTCCTATTATATGGCTGTGAAACATGGAGAACAACAAAATTGACAATCATAAAGATACAGACTTTTATTAATTGATGATTACACAGAATAAAAGGATGGAAATTGCAGGACAGAATCATTAACGTAGAATCATGAAAAAGTACCAGTCAAATACCAATGGATAAAGAGATACAGCGATGACGATGGCGCTGACTAGGACAAACACTGCGGAAACCAAGTGAGAATATTACATGATATTCCCTTTTTGGAACCCTCAGGGGAAGAGACAAAGAGGAAGACCAAATTATTCTTGGAGAAGACAGGTGAAAGCAGAGATGAAGATGATGGGCAAAATAGAATGATTTTAAAAGAATAGCAAGAAAAGAACAGCTTGGAAAGTATTTGTTGAAGATCTATTCTGCACAGGGAGTTGAAAGGTAGAAGAGAAGGAGAAGAGAGCCACGAGGTAAAAACTAACCGTTAGCTCTTAAACTTTAAACGCTGATGTGGCGGTTATAATGGGTTTCATTCTTCTGCTGCTTCTACTGAAGAGGCTGGAGCTTGTATACTCTCTATGTACCGCAATGGTAGGTCGCAACACCGTAGCAGTGTCGGATTAAAGCCCGTGGTGCTTGTGATCATTTAAACGATATCTACCGAATTAAACACTACCAGATGCTGGACTCACAATTTACCTGATATATCATTAAAGGAAAGGTTGTTTCCGCGATTGCTTGGCTTATTGGAGAAATGGGATTAGTGACCGTGATCCCCATGATCAACCGCACATTTCTAGGTCCTGTGGTCGGTATCACGTCAGGCCGATTTCTAATTTACATAAAAAAAACTCTAACACCCACTTTTAGAGGATGTGTAAACGCAGGAGCGTTGTCGGTTTGACACAATTCTGACATATGCTCAATTTGAACCGGCACCTTTCTGATTAAGAAGCAAGCGCACTAACAACTCAGCCACTGTGGCTGCAATCTTATATATATATATATATACATATAATATGCTGATTCTTTTCAATCTAACTAACGTTTCTTAATTCATTTTGCTTGTTTTCTTGAAAATTTAAAATATAAATTATATCTATCTTTTCTCTGATCATCAGCACAATCAGCCCAGTGGTTAGTGAACTGGACTACAAAGGGCTAGAGGATTCGATCCTGATCGACGGCTTCCAGGTTCAGCCAACCTTAAATGGGTACCGGATTTTTTTCTGGGAAAGTAAAACGGCACTGGCGTAATGCCGACAGCATTATCCCAAAGACTATGTGCCGAATATCTATAAAAATTATGGTCACTAACACCATATTCCCTATACGTCATTTGGCGTGACGGGGCTCTTTACTTTTTTTTTAATCAGCACTATTAATAATCAAATAATAATAATAATAATAATAATAATCAAATTAGGTTAAATACAAAAATAAAAATTTTCAACTCAAATGTTAAGGCGGTCCTATTATATGGATAAAAGGAATGAAAAAGAATAAAAGGATGGAAAGGGCAGGACAAAATCATTAACATAGAATAATGGAAATGTACCAGTCAAATACCAGTGGATAAAGAGATACAGCGAAGACGATGGCACTGGATAGGACACACACTACGGAAGCCAACTGAGAGTATTACACAACAGGCCCTTTTTTGGAATCCCCAGGGGAAATGACAAAGAGGAAGACCAAGGAATTCTTGGAGAAGACAGATAGAAGCAGAGATGAAGATGATGGGGAAGACATGGAATGATATTAAAAGAATGGCAAAAAACAGAATGACTTGGAAAGTGTTTGTTGAAGACCTATGCTCCACTGGGAGCTAAAAAGGTAGAAGAAGAGACTATTAATAATCGTAATGCACAACTTATCAATTAAAGCTTATAATATTTATATAATTAAACTTATAAATTAAAATAAAATGTATCTAAAGGATCTGTCCCAGTGTGGTTTTGTATCTGGCAACTTCCGTTCCTGCAATCTGGTTCCTGGAACTGGACTTAATGAGGCAGCGGATAATGTTGGGAGCAGTCAGGCAGCCTCCCGTCAACGTCACTCACCACAACAACGTCTTCATGTTGAACGGCAAAATGGTAAGTTGGATCAACATAAACAAATATCTCAAATAAACATGTTATTAATGCATAGTCCGTGACTTATCCACAATACATGTCGCAGGGAGCTGCAACTTGTCTTTTCTAAGTCAAATTTATTGCAGTTTGTTGCTATTAACCCCCCCCCCCCCCAATTGCAGCATTTTTCTCTGCTCGTCTAATCAATTCTTGGCCTTCATTTGTATGCATTTTTATATTAAGTAGTGTTCATGGGCACATCATGAGAAGAAGAAAGTTGGAATACTTGGTTACAACTGGCAAAATAAAAGGAAAGAGAGATCGCGGACGACAAAGAGAGAAAATACTGGATAGCTTGGTGTCATGGCATGGAAAACAGTCAACAACAGAACTGAAACGATGCACTGTGGATAGAAGATTGTGGAGGGACATGATCGCCTACGCCAACCGGCAGGGTACATGATGATGATGATGATGAGTGTTCATGGCTCTTATACCATGATACATACAGACGTCTAATATTGAATATCATTTCCATCCAATTAGAATAAATAATCTCAGACTTTATGACCAATCTCTATAAAACAAAAAACTCTCTCTCATGTTTTTCGGCCTGTAAAAATAACTGCGAAAGAAAACGTTGGTCGACAGAGCCAATCTGATAGATGTCCGCTCTTTATTCTCTGGAAGAATTTGATAAATCACGTCTGTGCATGACTATCAGTGATATTGGTGTGCTGGACAATCCTCCAAATCTGAAATAGATTAGAAACTCAGTGATCAATATTTGTTTAATAATCTAGTCTAGTTCAGTTTAGTAAACAGGCAATCCTAAATGCACATCGGACAAGTCCATAAGAACTCAGATCTTCTCTAAAGTATTTCTCAACATGAAGCGGTTGCACAGCCAGAACAGCAGAAGGTTACACAGACCACTTCAAAGTTAGATCAGGTGTAAGACAGGGTGCCTACTATCCCCCCCCCCCCCCCTAATGTTTATTATATAGATGACTACATATGCAAGTTAGCCAACTCATCAGAGACAAAGGAGATCAACGAACTTCTATTTGCAGACGATCAGGCACTAATACAAGGAAAATAGAAGACCTACGAGAACACTTAAATAGACTCAACAAAACACAACATGAAAATCGACATCACCAAAACATGTCATGAATAAAAAAAGAAACAGAATATCAACATAATTATAAAGGGCAAACTAAAACAAGTAAAGGAAATGAAGTACCTACGAAGTTACTTGTGACAAAGGACAATTCACAAACTGCAGAAATAGATTCAAGATGGAAAAATAGCTTTTCAAATCATTGGACAGTAATTACGACTATTGTCTAGCAAGGAAATAACCATAGAGGCAAAGCAGGCACTCTACAATATAATCTCCATCCCAACGTTTTGCTACCATTGCCAGCCAGCCCTGGACACTAGATGCAAGGACAATAAGAAAAATAACTTCTGCTGAAATGAAATGTGTTAGAAGAATGACAAGAAACAGCCTGAGAGATAAGATCAGAAACGAAGAACTGAGAAAAAAGTTAGGAATAACCCCCCGAAGCAACAGATAAAATGGTTTGGCCACATGATGAGGCAGAAAGATCAAAACACAACACAAAGAGCCTTCAATAAACGTTACAAGAATACCAGACCCAAGGGCCGACCACGAAAAAGATGAATTGACGGAATATTAGAAACACTAGGAAACATAGCAGCAGAGGCTAACAGAAGAGCAAAAGATCGCACTTTATAACTCCCATCGACGTTGAAAGTCAAGTTAGACAGGAAAAAAAGAAGAATATATGGCTTTTAGTGTCTTCACATGCAGGTAGAAAGCAACCATGACTTGTCAGTAGTTGTTGGTTATATGTTCATATTTAATCTTGGTTGCTGTTTTATTGAGTAGCTTCTCTCGTGACAGAATCTGACAATATTTGATAAACAGATCCAACCGCAAAATAAATAATAAATAATTCTCTAATGTTGCTGTGCTGTTTTGTATTTTTGTTTTCCATATCCCACGATCTTACAGCGGTTTCTATCAATCCATTTTGTTGATAGAGAATTCTTTCAATGAAGCCCTATAAACATTATATCTATGGACGGGTCTCTTTCCCTTACGTCTCTGAGTTCTCAATAAAATATTTGTTTGGGAATATGATTACTGATTACTAATACAAATTTTAAACTCAAATGTTAAGTCGGTCCTATTATATGGCTGTGAAACATGGAGAACAACAAAATTGACAATCACGAAGATACAGACTTTCATTAATGGATGCTTACGCTGAATAAAAGGATGGAAATGGCATGACAAAATCACTGACATAGAATTATGGAAATATGCCAGTCAAATACCAGTGGATAAAGAGATACTGCGAAGACGATGGCGCTGGATATGACACACTACGGAAGCCAACTGAGAGTATTACACAGCAGGCCATTTTTTGGAATCCCCAGGGGAAAAGACAAAGAGGAAGACCAAGGAATTCTTGGAGAAGACAGATAGAAGCAGAGATGAAGATGATGGGGAAGACATGGAATGATCTTAAAAGAATGGCAAAAAACAGAATGACTTGGAAAATGTTTGTTGAAGTTCTATGCTCCACTGGGAGCTAAATAGGTAGAAGAATACGATTACTGCTAATATTTCTTATATGTCATTTAGTTTCCTGTATCAAAATGTTGCATAAATACGATGTGTCTATAACAGATCCGGATAGCCATATCACTGGGCTCAGAGGAGTGGTGTAAGATCTTGGAACAGCTTCTCCTGCTTATCCTCATCATTGGGCGATGGTTGCTACCCAAGGGGGAGATAACCAGGGAGCAACTCTCCCAGCTGCTGCTAGTCTATATCGGCATGGCTGCTGATATTATCGAATTGTTTGAGGCATTCAAGGTATGTTAGTTACTTAATGATTTGGAAAGTTAATATTACATCGTGGTTAGTCGGGAAGGGTTCTCCCCTACCAAAGGAATATTATACGTCTTCTTTCCAGCGCTAGTCTTCGGGACACCCTTGGGCAAGGTTAGCCCCCCCCCCCTCCGCCTTATCAGGGTTATGTGAAGCCATTGGAGCAGGTGGTGGATGGTGTTGTGGGAGCAGATGACAAGTAGTGCCAGGTATGGTCCACACTCCGTGATGGCAAGTACAGGATCTCCGACCAGTACAGTCACTGCCAAGAAGGAAAGGAATGGTAAACTACCTTCGTATATTCCCTAGATTAATCATGCCCAAACACATCTTCATATCTACAGATGACGACATTAATTGGGGAAAATACTAGATAGCTTTGTGTCATGACATGGAAAACAGTCAACAACAGAACTGATACGATGCATGATGCATAGAAGGTTGTGGAAGGACATGATCTCCTACACCAACCGGTATGGCACATAATGATGATGATGAGTGTTACATTTATAGAGAACGAAATGCACAAATAAAGTTATATATATTTACATATTACACGTTGAAATGTCTCACTCGGTAATGAACTAGGACCTCTATAATCCGAACACAAGTGAAGATATTGAATCGTAGCCGGATTTGAACGGGAGTTCGTTCACTTTGCGAGAAATAAAAATAAATGTTTCTGTAGTTGTGTGTTTGTCTATGCATCTGTGTGTTTGTGTATGTGTGTGAATGTTTGTGTAAATTGTGTACATGTGTGTGTGTGTGTTTTGTGTGTGTGTGTGTGTGTGTGTGTGTGTGTGTGGCGGCTTAATTACTGCAACATTCAATAGCCCAGCCCGCCTGTCGTTTTTTCTCTGCGGATCTCTGCCATTATCATTAGGGTGCCTACCCAATACGGTTGTTGTTCGTGAGTGCTGGTGGTGTACCTG